>JANPWX010000469.1:188038-219147 GCA_024734555.1 Trochalopteron elliotii | reverse complement strand
CGGGGCCCGGGGCAGGCCCGCGGGGCCGCGCACGGAGCTGCATCGCGGAGAGCGGCGCAGCGAGACACGGAGTGATCCCTCCTGCCGCCCCACCGGTTCCGCCGAGCTTATAGGATTGTTTTATAACAAAGCGAAACCCAAAGTGTGGTTTTCCAGCACGAGGAAGGCTTTAAAAGGATATTTCCGTCCGAAGCTGAAGGGCAGCCAGCTCACAGGCTGCTGCACCCCAAAGAGAGGCACATGAAATCGCCCAATGCACACCCCAGACACCCACCACGGACACCCCACAGATCTCATTTGCTCAGGGAAACACTGCTCTGGGGGACGACACCATGCCAGTAGCCAGCCCCAGGCAGAGTAATGAACGTTTTAGGTCTTCACTTAGTTAAGTTTTTCACATATAAATTTTAAGTGGGAATAGAAACATTCAGCTCTACAGAACAGAAGAAAACGTGGGTGCTGCACTGAGGCATCGGGGCGGGTTGCTGGCCAAAGGAGCTGAAGACCACAAAAGCAGCATCCTCCTCCTCCCTCCCCAACCAGCAAGCCCATCCCTTACTGACACAGACAAGAACAAAACACTGTAGGAAATTCAGCACGGGACAAACAGATCTTTGCACCGTCTGGATTTCATCAGCCTCAAAGCCGAGGCCAAGGCTGGCAGATAACAGGATAGCCAGGAAAAGAGCTCTTCCTGAAAAGGACCACCTTTGACAACCCCTGAGTCACCCATAGCTCACTACAGTCTGCTCTTCAAGACAAGAAGCAGCAGGAATGAGAGAAATCTTGGGTTTCTCTAGATATGGATTGTTGGCTAATAGCACGAGAAATGCAAGGAACCATCTTGTTTCTGAGAACTTGACCTTTTCACAGCAATATGAAAAACAGAATATTAGCCTAGTATACGACTTTTGGTAATAAAAAGCACATAAATTATGCAGAAGAGCCCTTTCAAACAGAAGCAGCTTCATAACTCTCACTCACCAAAAGGCAACTTGCAAATTTAATGAGTAATTCCTGACTAGCAGCATTCTCATTGCTTCAAAAGAACAAAAGACACAAGGTTTAAAAAAATATGTCCCATGATTGTTCTCCTTAAAAAGTGATGTGGAGCTGAAGAATCTCATGGATACAGAAGAAAACCCCCATAAATAGGAAAGTTGCAAAAGTGTACCCAACATTTTAGACAACTCCATTCATCAGATCAACTGTGATTTCAGTCAGGTGAAGTGCTTTCATTACTGACAGACTGTTTCAGTATCCTATTTGCATGGCTTTTTATCTGCAGCTTAAGTGTTAATACAGTTTCACATCCTTCAAAGTGCAGACACTTTAGAGCCATCTTCATTTCAATCACTTTCTTTAACATCTAAAAAGAGCACTAAAGTTTTCTTGTGCAAAAAAAGCAGCTGCCACTAAGAGAACTTGAAAGCTACATACCACCACACTCAGGAGAGGAAGCAAAAATTACAGATGTGGCAGAGTCTTCAGAAACATCAACACCCTGCTGCTGCTCTTTATGCTTCACTCAAGAGTGCTGACTTTATTGCTTACCCAAAACACAAGTAATTCACTGAACTGAAACAATGCAGTAAGGAAAAGGCACAGAGGTTCAGTGTGTTTAGTTGTCCCCATCCCGAGCACCTCTATTTCTACACACAGCTCATTTCTGACCTGTCTACCCACACAAACAAAAAAAAGTTCTTTTCCATCATATCAGAGAATTCCAGAATAGTTTGATATGGAAAGGATCTTAAAGACCATCCAGGGCAAGGACCACATTCCAACATCCCAGGTTGCTCCAAGCCCCATCCAACCTGGCCTTGAACACTTCCACAGATGGAGAAGCCACAGGGTACAATTTGGAAGGGCCATATCAGGTTGAAGCTCTGTTCTATACACTAAATCATTTAATAAATTCTCAGCGACTATAACAAAAAACATTCTTGAGATGTGGTGTTTGGTGATTTTGAAAACTAAAAGAGGGAGTGGATGGTTATCTCTACCAGACTCAGCAGTATGTTCTTCACAGCTATCCATAAAGACTTTTGAGTTTCTGTAACACCCATGAAATCAAACTTTTCAGCCATCCAGGCAGTGTTTGAAGCCTTTACAGGAGGAGGAGGAAGTTTAGAGACCAAAACTAGAAGAAGAATGTCATTACACATGAAAGCCATCTGTTGCTGTTGGAAGGATGCAGTGTCAGTATAAAGTACAACTTTCTCCTTTTGAGATAAAAACTGATAACGAGGTGTTACTCTCTCACTCAAGTAATATAAGAGATAATCAGCACCACGTTCTCCTCTTGGCCTGAGAAGGATAATTAGAATTACCCTTTCACTACACTATAATATCATCTTTTTCTTTAATCACTCTCTGGATGAGGGTTGAGGAAGTCCTTCAAAGCAGACTTCTTATCCAACCAAGATAACAGCTGGAAAAGCTTCTTTTTATTCAGATCCACCACCATGACAAAGAGAAATTCTGCAGACTGAAAAATTACACCTACTGATGATTTTGTCAGCACATATTTTCCAAATACACACTACAAAGCTCTGTCTCTCAGAGGTCTCCATCTCACAACAAGGCAAGTCGTTTCAAATGCTTACACTGCCTTCCCTTCTGTCTACAGCAGCAAGTAGGCATAGCTGAGAGCAAAAATATTTACAACTATTTAAGCCAGCATTTTATACCATGTACACCAAACTAACCAGGCCACATGTCACCAGTTCATTTCTCCAGTGTGTTGTACTGGGACTGCACAGTGACAACACACATGGGCATGCCAAGGATGAGAAGAGGAGGATGGATTGGTATGGGTTTCATTGCAGGGGGGTCATTGAAAGGGCCAGAATCCCTTTTGGGGCCCTTCACAGACCTTTGAGTGCCACAGCTCACTGCCATTGTCCTACTCTGGTTCAAGGCAGAGCACTGTATGACAATTCTCTCATCTGTTAGTCTACCAGGAGATATTCAACAATTAGCTGTAGGCATCATTAACCTAAGCCAAAGCACAGAGTCACTTAGGACTGTCTGGAAGGGCTGAGAGCTTTCTCCACAAGACAATCACTCCTTCTTCCATCACTCTTGAGGACCTGGTGAGACTGCACCATCTGCAGAACACCTCAGAGGTTCACCAGGGTAAAAACTTGCTTTTCCACTACTGTGTTCACATGTCTGATGAAATGTCATGACAGTTAGTGACCACCCTGGCCATGTTTCTGGTCTGGAAGTGTTTCAGCCCTGAAGAGTTCAACCAAGTACTTCACAGCTTGTACCAGACAGAGACTAGTTATCTTCTTTTACTGACCCATCCTCTGGATTGCCTTCCACATCATTTCAGACATCTCAGTGGGGACCAGTCTGCACGGATCAACAAGCCATTCCTCAACCTGCCTCATCACTGATTAACCACTTCTCTATCCAACAGTCACAAAAAGTATAAGTTTGTTTCTTAAATAGCAAAATCAAGCCAATTTCAGCAATTTTAGTCAGGTGGTGCTCTGTACTAACAGCCCACCAGCACCCCAGATTGTAGAAAAACTGGAGAGAGTGAAATCATAAAATGTGACCAATCTACCATTAGCAAATGACAAAACACTCAAGTCAAGGTGAACAGGAATTGCCAGATAAGCAGAGATATGATCCACATGATGAGCACAAAGATTGAACAACACAGCCATACCTGTACATGCCAGAATTACCAGAATTACTTTCTTGCTCCAGGCTCACCTACTGTTAAAATTGACCTGAAAGCATAAGAGAAATACTGCTCTTCAACAGCAATGAATGAAGATGCTTCCAAAATGGTCAGAATGTACCTTGTTCTAGTGGCAGAGATGGAATAGCAAAGGCACTCAGCAGTAGCAGCTCCTTGCTAAACCAACTGATTTCCATGCCATGGATACTTGTAGACTCTGTGGCTGGGATTTTACACTTCCAATATTAAATAATTCTGCCCCCCACAATCATGCTCTAGAACTCTCAGAAAAAAAATCTTTGAGCTTCTCAGATTGTTCCCCTTTGGAGTATTTTTCAAGAGCTCGTTGACACATACTTCAACTTCTAATTACACTGGCCTTTGTAAAGCACAAAGTCCACCAGCCTTAGACCATGACCCGAAATTAAACCCTCATTATTAGCCAATTCTTTAGAACAGGCCTGGGAACTTATGTACAGGAAAAACTTCTGCTAACAGAAAAAACCCAAGAGGCTGCAATCCCTTTTTGCAATCACCTACTTTGACTTTCATAATTTCATCTCTATTTTAACTTGGCTCTCATAGTGAAGGTGGCAATTAGAACAAGTAAATTAAGCACAGCATATGTTCATACCTGCACACACACAGATGCACTCACTCAGCAGCTTCTCTCAGTCTGACTAGGGAACTTGTCCCAGCACGTCCTCCCTGCCCAGAAGGTTCAGTCTGTAGCCAGAAGCAGTTCTGGAGCCACAGCACAAAAACCAAGAGCATGGACAAGCTACAAACTGCAACCAAATAGAACCATAACACTGGAACAAAAGTCCAGGCAAAATCTGACAACTGTGTCTGCCGTGTTCTTATCCACAGGTAAAAGTTGAGACACAGACAATCACTTATTGCCCCCACGTGGTGCATTAATCCTATTGCACAAAAGCACTAATAAGCCCAGAATTACACTAAATTTGCTTTAAATTGAATCCAAAGGTTTTTTGATAGATGTTAGTTCTGTGACTGTAACAATCTAAACATTAAGCTGCTACCAAATAGTCTTTTCTGCAATTATACTGATTTATTCCTCTCTCACACTTAGTAATGTCTGCACAGTGAGGGCAACCAAGCATGTCTGAAGCAGCAAGGCCTGAAAACCACCCCCCAATAAAACTGGAAGTGCCAGAAAGCTCATCCTGCCTTATTATTATTATTATTTAAATTCCATTGAGGTTCATCTCATTTCCCGGCCCATCAAATCAGCCTGGGTTTTGCTACCTCAGAGAAGTTATATAAGGGTTCAATTCAATCATGTCTTGTAGAATGCCTCAAAGATCTACATGAAAAATGTCTGTGTGTGTTTGGGGGGGAACAAGACATCCCCAGACAGAAAACACTGCTCCCCCACAATCTGAAATTCTGACAAGAGAGATCACCTCACCTTCACATACTGATCAACTTTAGTCAATATGTCAACAAATGCACAAATGCCCAGTTAAATATAAAGGAAAAAAAGGCCTTGTCCCATTTCATGGACAAGGACACTTGGAATAAAATGATAAATTTAGGATCTCCAAACACTAGACACTGACCAGGTTGGCAATCATTTTACTGCCAGATAAACAGCAGTTGAGGCTGCCAGTAACACCAACTCTGCTGCATTAAGTTCTTTCAGAAATGAGGCAGCCAAACACAGATTGGTGGCAAACAAACTGGTGGATTCCCCACTCTGCCCTCAACCAAAAGGGCTGTTCCAGCTGTTTGTGCCAGAACACAGAGCACAGCAGTCCCACTGCTCCCAAGACACAGCCCCTGAGCTGAGCCCAGCTGGCAGACACATGCACAGCCATCCCTGCCACGTTGTGTTTCCACGTTTCAAAGCAGCCTGAATCTATTTGCTAGGCAGGAAAGGAAGATTCAAACCAGTTTTCTTGCTCTGGGTGCAAACTTTCAAAGAGACTGAAATATTCCTGGAGAGCCAAATCACATGTTCTATGCAGGGGAGAAGCTCTGAACTCAGAGCAAGTACCACTACAGGAACAGCTCATCCTAGGTTTTGGGCTCTCCTTTATGGAAAAACTTCTTAAGAGTAAAAATAAATCAAAAACTTTAAAACAACAGGGGAATTGGAAATTGCAAGGCACAGGAATGAGCATGTTCTGAACAACCTTTTACTGTCAGTGCCCTTTTTTTTTCTTTTTAATATGCTATTGAAGCAGCACAGGATCTGTTTTAATGAGTGTTTTGCATTGGCTGTCATTTACCTGTTTTATAGAATACACTGAATTACCTTCACAACACTTGTGAGCTCCTATGCTTCCTACATGGGTTTTTCCCTATGAATTTTTGGCTTCTGCTTTTAAAAATGAGGTGATTCCTCATTGCCCCACCAGCTTCAAATTGTTTGTGAGTAAAAAACAGGGGGACAGCCAGGCTGAGGCACTTTAAGCATGATGCCTCAACATGGTGAAGCTGCTAATGGAAGGCACATCTTATAAAGATCTGAGTTATATATGACATTATGCCACATCTTCCTGGATGTGACTTACAGGGCTGAACAGAAATTTCTATCTGGCAACGTGGATCACTCTTGGAACACAGCCTTAAACCTGACATCATTTACATCACCACAGACAAGGTGTGCAAAGCTGAGAGCCAGGGAGGGCTGGGATAGAGCAAAAACAACCAGCTCCATCAGTTGTACAGAACTGTTTACAGAGGGTTTCAAAGGGATCAGAATAAGCCCCAGGCTTGGGAGAGAGAGGAGACCTCTTCATTCTTTTCCTATCTAGGAGTTCAGTGTTTCCTACAGCAATGAGAGTGCTGCTTTCTCTGTGGGATTGCTCCATAAAGCCAGGCAGGATGGCTGCAGGGCTGTATCTGCTCTCACCAGGGTAGGTTCCCAAAAGTGTGTTGTTCTCTCTCTGAGGTAGCTGGACACCTCCTCTGCCTTGCTGGACTGACAGGCTCTCATTCCTGTGGGTGGGAGTGAAATTCATTTGCCTTCTGCATTTCAAGCACCGAAACTAAACTTGCAAACACACAGCTACATCAGATCTTGCCTTGCTAAATGCTGCAGAAACTCCTCAACACACCTGAAACTTGGGCACACCCTGCCGTGGCTCTGAGCCAGGCCCAGGTGATCCCATCATGTCTGGGCTGCACTGGCAGCGTGTCTGGCCACCACACCACTCCTTAGACAAAGCTCTTCCTCCTCATACTCCCTCCATTCCCAGAATTTATGAGCTTGACCCATAATGACATCAAATTTAACTTCACTGCACATGTGTTCACCTGGTCACTGTGACAACAGCCTGGTTCCAACACCTTTCAAGTCTTCATACAAAAGGACACACGAGCAGGTGATAGCATTTCTCATTTTTTGGATTATGAGGAGATTCTTTAGGAAACAACTACACACCAAAGGCTGCTAAAGCACAGGGACAACAGCTTCCCTGGTAAACTGGCCTGCATTGTGAGCCACATGCCTTTGGGGCTGTCCAAGGAACAGCAGCCCAGAGGTTCCTTAAACATCTCCAGGAAGAGGTGGCAGACATGGTAGGAATAGGGCTCTAGGACAACAAGCTGCTAATCAAACTGGTATCTCTCCTGAGAAACTGCCCTTGGGAATCGTGGGCTGTGGGAAAATCTCCATGGCAAGCTGAGTTATGAAATGTCTTAATCACAGATTTCTCGCACTGCAGGAATCCTTTAAGCATTTCTTTCTGGCTTTCCCTGACAGCAGGAGTCCTGTGTTAAGCTCTTTGTGCTCTATTCCATGCACAGTGTTGAGAGAAAACAGCAAATAGGGAAGAGCACATAACTTCATGGAGTCCTTTGTGCTGAATTCCATACAAGCAATAGTTTCCAAGCAATAGTTTCAACTCTTCCCAAAGTCTTTATGGATTATATTCTTGCACTTTCCAAGCAATTGCCACCTCATTTGTACTCTAATTCAGACAGTTCCCTAAAGCATGTAGCATTTCAGGATCTATTACAAAGTGTCCAGAGAAAGGCAGGAAAAGTTACATTTTTCATTTCTCTTTACTCAGACATCAGGAAAGAAAGGTTCATAGATATTTTGTTCACTTTCTTTTTCTTTTTATAACCATTAAATTTGTGTAACAAGGTAGCAAAATCCTGATGGAGCTGCTCCCCCAAGGCCCAGAAGCCAGATAAACCAGCAAGAACTCCACAGAGAAGGCAATTAACAGACACACGAGGTGTGCTTAGCCCTGTCCAAATACTCAGAAAGATCCAGGCAATATTTGGCAGTGTGGAACAGGAGAGCTGCCTGAAAACAAGACACTTCTCTGCACTCATGCTGTCTACTGAGATAGAAACAGCAAAGCACTCAACTGACATCCAAGTTACAATCCATGAATGTGAACTTAATTTCTTTCAGTCC
Source organism: Trochalopteron elliotii (assembly GCA_024734555.1). Classification (NCBI taxonomy): domain Eukaryota; kingdom Metazoa; phylum Chordata; class Aves; order Passeriformes; family Leiothrichidae; genus Trochalopteron; species Trochalopteron elliotii. The sequence continues at coordinate 211,048 of JANPWX010000469.1, read as the reverse complement.
TGGGAGGATTTCCTACTAAATGCCTTCTGAATACAGTTGGGAATGGTAGCATTTGTTAATGAAATGCCAAACATTCCCTTCCACTCACATCACAGGAGAACTTTCTCCTCAGTGGCTTACTCTGAGGTCATTAGAGTGTGTATGAAGACAGAGGTGTGACTAATTCATCCACAGGTGTCACACAAATGGAAAGCCTAGGAGCAAGCAGAGTCAATTTGATCTCCAGCCCAGCCATTCTAATATTCAAAACCACCTGGAAAGGGCACATCACAGCCTCTGAATGATCTTTTTCCTCATTTTTTGCTGAAGAGCCATGATGGCCAGGGAGTGAACTTGAACTACTCTCCTCAGAAAAGAGAACATTTGGGCATACAAGCCACCATCAGTCTAACCAGGACAAGTGGAACCTACAAAAATGCTGCCCCAAAGGTATGGATGAAATACAAGAAAAATGCTGGGAAGCTTACAGGATCCCAAATGGAAGGAGCAAAGAAAGGGAAAGAGTCTAAAGACAGCCACAGTGCCTGTTGCTCTGCTTTCCTCCTTCTAGCCAGAGGGTGCTCTCTAGTGACAAGCAGTGCCTAGTAAAAAAAAGCCAGGGCTCAGCACACTGCAATGTTTCTCCTCCCTGGAGTTGCCACAGCATTCTCCTTGTAAATACTCTGTCACTTTAACAGGGTCCTGTACTTCTTTAGAGATGAACTTCCAAACACTGTAGCAGAGAATTTCCCCTAAACCTGGCCCATTGTCTCCCATGCTATGCACATCTATTCACCCTTGGGGGCAGATCTCTGAATGACCTCCCCAGAAATCTCTGTCCTGACTCTCAACATGGCATGGAGCCCACTGAGTAGACCTGGCAGACTGAGCAACAAAAACATGCTTTCCTTAACATACAAAAGGAATTCAACTCTCAAAAGCTGTTTTAACAGGCCTGGGGGAGGAAAAAGGGGTGAAAAGCTGGGGAAAATCATCCTTCCCTGTTCTCCTTGGAAAGCAACACTGAATAGTCAAGTGACCCTCATTGCCCTCGATGTTATAATGTCATAAACTGGCATCCCACAGTACAACAACAAAACAATCCTGATTGCTCTCCCTGCTCTGAAAAAACTCCCCACGAGGAGCATAGATGGCAATACACAGAGGCACAACACCCACATGAACAGACCAAGCAACATTGTGACCCAATACAAAAAATGTTTGGACCAAACCTGTTTCCAACCTGCTCTGGGCAGATCTGTTATCTCACCCTTTTGTGCCCCACACTGGGGACAAATTAAGGCTGTCCTTGGCTCAGGAGTGGTATTCCCCAATTTAGTGCTCTCACTGAAACTCCAAACCAGGCTGCCAAACACCCACTCCCTCTCTCCCTCTTTTCTGCATTGGGATGGAGAGGAGAACTGGAAGCACAAAATGTTGTAAGGACAATTTACTGAAAACAACGAGATAAGAAAAGGAACAGTAACAGCAACCATTTTAAATAATAAAAAAAATACAAAAGAGAGAGTTCTTCACATGGAAAAATGCTTACTGTGAAGTCCAACCCCATCCACTGCCACACCAATCCTGCCCTTACTGGCCGCTGCAAAAATAAACCCTGTCCTGGCTGGAACAGGACAACATATCAAACATATCACCACATATGAACAGAATATAATAAAGAATCATAATCAACACAAAATAGCTTTTTAGCAATTTTTATTACGGTTTTGGGTAATTGTAGTACATAGATCATAGCCAGTTTTTGTACCAAGAACAAGTAATTTCTGCTATCAACTATAAAGCTCTGCAAATTCAAAAGTATTTTTACTCCTAAAATAAAAACCTCACAACACAGTAACAGAAAAAGAACTGTGGGGAGTTCAGCAAGCCACCAAACAGAATCTACCTTTTGTCCCCAAGCCTTTCTGCTACTCATATCTTTCTTTTACTGAGAGAAGTAGTCTTGCTTTTCATGCCTTAGCACAAAATCATCAATTTCAAGACCATCCCAAGAAAAGTGAAGGGGAAATAGACCTTCAGAGACATCAGGCACACCATGAACAATTGTTCCAAAGGCTTGGGAAGAAGTGGCAATCAATTACCTGTCTTGAGTATTGCAGCTAAAATGGCTAGTGCCATGAACTTGGTTTTTCCTATTAAATACCAAAACAATGTACAAAAACATTTCTCCTGCTGAATTTTTAGATCAATTATTTTTTGCTTAAGAATGACATGAAATGCTTTATCCTGATCAAATATTTTAATAGCTATGTAAATATTCCAATATTTATAATTTACATATTACCTGAAATAATTTCACAGATGGTGACCAAACAGCACTAAACGAATGGACAATCTGCTCTTGTTCCCATGCTAAAAATACAGGGAAAAAAAAACTATCAATCCAAAATACACAGCAAGAGTGACAAGTACAACAGGCCCCTGTGCAGACATTTCACATTTCACAGTTCTTCTTCAAGTACAGGCTCATGGTAATAGAAATAAATAAGATGTTGAGGAGTGTTCTCTGACAGTGCTGCTACATTATTTTGGTCCTACATCTTCTTTTGAAAAAGCAATTCAAGAATTTAAAAGCACATGTTTTTCCATCCAAGTTTTACATGTAGATTGGACAAAATGAGATTTAACTGTTTGGTGCATACAAAAGGTTCTCATTTTCACTTTTGTCAAGGTTAGGAAAGGTCAAATGAGTGGTGTCAAACTTGGACAGTACATACTTTTGAAAAGAGAGCTGGAGCTCCTCAGCAGAGGCTAACAATGCAGAGGTTTACTTCACATTTTTAGAAAGATTCAAACATAAAACAGTAGTTTCAGTCAGGAAAAAAAATTCAGTTGATTAACAGGTTTATACTTAATCTAGCCACTGAAGTACCACCGGAATTATACACTAGCTGTAGAAATTCTACTCTTTTTTTCAAAGAAACATTAACAAAATTATAAAAGTCACAGCTGCACCTGAGCTCAAAGAGCCAAAAGAAATTGCAGTTCTATCTATCTGTGTATTAGCTGCTCAGATAAGGGTGTTTTGTGATAGATCAAATGAAGAAATCTGATTGATGGCTTTATCAGGAGCAGCAGACCACCCAGGGTGTGTCACTGCTTGCCCTTCAGCCACCACCTGGGCAGTTGTGTGCTACATTGACTATTTGCTGCAAACACAACACGAGGCATGATCTGCAGCACAAGTCCAGCCAGAATAAAAACAGCCTCCTTTGCCACCAGGATTAAGAGTGACCTTGGCCTAATTTAAAAAGCCATTGTCATTCCTGAATTAATACTGCTGCCTTCATCCTGGAGCAAGAACTTAAAACACAATTTGCATTGATCCTGTCAGGAACAGGTCACTTTTAAAAAGAGAAGTGTGCTAATATATATTTTTACTACATGTAATAGTTTGCAATAGACCAAAAATAGTATGAAAGTATTTATTAGGAGTTATAGAATTTCTTATCCTTTGGATATAGAAAACACCCATGCATAGAAAACTACTCTTTGGAGTTTACCTCATTCAACAACAAAATCAGTTTTATTCAAGTTTGTTTGGCTACAATAACACCAGAAAATAGCTGGAGTGATTTGTAATGGCTTACAAGAAACTATTCAAAACTAGCTGCAATGGAGTAAAACATTTTAGGAAAGTAATAACCCTCAAGGTTAAATCTAAAAGAAATAATTGCCTGTCATGTAACATACAGTGTGCCTCTCACAGAGGCATTTCCTCCTCTTTCTTTCACTAAGACACAAGGCATGCTTGAATTTTCATTTGATATTTTGCAGAGGCCAAGGAAATCCTCTGCTGTGAGCAGAGACAGAGAAAGGGCTGCTGGTCTCGCACACACATGTAAACACTGCAATATATATAAAATTAACCTTGCAGGGTGCAACCTTAGTGAGGTGACTGTTACCCAGCACTGAACAAGGTATCACTGACAGCTGTTTACTTCTAAATGGAATACAAAGTTAAAAGCAGGGAGCTAATAAGGTATATTAAAAAAATATTACTATCTAATGCTTATCAGGCTAGAAAACTTTCAGTTACTATTTTGCATCCCTAATAGGAAATTTAAAATAACCTCAAGATAAGAAAGACTAAAGAAAACAAAAGTCAAACGTGTATAATATATAAAAATATCAACTGACTACATGTTATGAAATACATCTCACAAGATGTTACCACAAAGCAGTCCCACATTAAACTCTACAGCCAGCTCCAGATCACATGGAAGCAAGAGGCATCCTTTCTGCCTCCACCACTGCAATCCAGCTCCAGAAGTTCTCCTGTGAGTCAGGGGATAAAATCATCTAAAAACAAAATAGGAAAATGCCATTTCAGACCAGTAGTCTTCTCACAATAAGAAACCTGAAAGAACTGCACACATTTTGTAAGACATAAGGAAACAATGACTTCATCATGAGATTAAGAAACCTGTTTACACTATTTCAAAGACTTCTTCCATAATTCTTACCAGTATATATTGTATTGACTTTCTGGAAAATTTTCATATATATACACACACACCCACTCCACACTGTTTAGTTTGACTCCAAGCCATTTAACTTTGCAAACAGCAGTTAATCCTTATAAATTAAAATTAAGGCTGAAACCTATGGAAATCCATCTCATAAACACTTTTCCAAAGCACATTAGAGGGCAGCTAAAGGAGAAGCCCTTTAAGTGGCTATTTGAGCATCTTACCCAAGACTTTACACATGGTGCCCTTGAACTGCACTGTTGTCACCTTCTCCACTTTGCATCTGCATCTGCATCTGTGCCTGCATTCTTGCAATCATCTCCTGCATGCGACGGAGCTGGAAAAGCAGCACAGAAGAATTCTGTAGCCCAGTCTCACCTCAGAATACAATTCTTCACTGTCACCACTCTAATACTTATTTTTATTAAAGAGGGATCACATATCTGCATTTTTTTTATCTGACAGGTGATGATCTCAGGTTATGGCATCTTCTTTTATTGCTCTTCATCACTGAAGAGGCTGGCATTTACTGACTGAAATAAATAGGCTTTATTATTGTACTGTGGGATGGGATTTTTAAGCATCCTTAAATTGAAGTCTCTGACATTAACTGTATAAAAAATATGGTTCTGAAGTACTGAATAAGCATTTACACTTACTAAAGTTTATCAGAAAAAAAAGCAGCCTGGTTATGTCCCTCCAAACTACTCTATCTGTCATCAAAACAAAAATGGTCAGGATTATTCCCCCACTCCCTTGCTAGGGATGACTACATGGAAGCAAGTATTACAGGTAAACCATCCAGTGAGACACAAGCATAATTAAACTTGGTTGAAACTGAGTTCTAGAGTATTGCATTTAAATATATTAAACATTTGATCACAAGGAAAGTATGTAAATCGCTTACAAAGATTAATTGAACCATGTTGCACATACACTATTTAAATCCTTTTACTGCACCCAGCTATGGCAGGTGGCAAGTCAACCTCACTATGGGAATAATTTTGAGTGCCTTTGTGCACTTACACTGTAAGCTGAAACTAAACTGTTAAGCTTAACAATAAAGTTAAACCTGCAGAATGCTAACACTACACTTGTTTTTCACATTGCTTGCAACAACCCTTTTCATTTTCCCTTGGTTACATTTTGGGACTTGGGTCCTTACTAAGATCACTAGTAGAAGTCTGAGCATCTGCTTGTGCTGGGGTAGGCTAAAGAGTTCATCTAACTCAGCCCTCTCCCCAGTACCAGCTCTTAGGAAGTGCATGGAAAAGCCTCACAGCCAGGTGTCCACTCCCAGTGCTTATCCACAGTGCTCAAAATCTAAAATCTGCCTTTAGAGCTTGCCAAACCAAAAATTTCCACCTTTGCATTTAGCAAGCACATTCATGGAGAAAGCAAACTCTCCCAACTCAGCATTTTTGAGCTCACCTGCTCAAACATACCTTGCTATGGACAAATTCCATGCTAATGAATACCACAATTTACAGACTATGCTAGAAGTATCTTTTTAAATTGAAATTAGTATCAGTCATCTATTAATCCCATTAACCATGGCCTCTTGCTTGTGTAGTAGATTCCCATTCATTCTGCCATCTGTGATCACATTAGTTCCTTTCCCTTCTGTCATCTACTTCTCATCTATTAATGAGAATTAACTAATCTCATCTACCCTGCCACAGGACCTGCTTCAGGTCTCCACGTCAGCCTTTCTGCCCACGTTTTGCTTTTCATGGCACTTTTTCTAGTCTTGCCCATCTCTAATCTTTATAGGTTAGAGGAACAAGAAAAGCAGCATTAGAACTACACATTATGAATTTGTCATAGGGGCAGAATGAGAATTTCTGTTTCATTTTTTATTGCTGACCATTCCTACCATCATTCTCTCTTTTGCTGCAGAGCTGAACTGACTTTGTCCCAATCTGCAGTTGTTAACTGTAGAACCCTTACTCCCATGAGGATGGCTCTCCCTGCCCACACAGTGTGAGTTACATCCATTGCTGATCACTACAGTGGAATCATGATTTACCAGATTCCACCTATTCCAAAAATCCCTATCCTGAATCTCCTTTCACCTCCCCTCATTCTGTTTTCTCAGTGAACCTTAAATAACTTTATATTGGCATGTAACTGTTTTTCCTTTACCAATTACCAAGATCATATAAATATTTGCACTAAAGTAGCAACAAAAGAACAAAAATACCCCCATTACAAGAATATAAAGTGCTTTCATCTTACTTCTGCTTCCTTCTCTAGCAGAATCTGGTCTTTATTTACTTCTTCATCTTCTATTTTCCTAAAATAATATTAATATTGTTAGAAACATATTAAGGTTGAAGAAACCTTCTAAGATTGCTGAGTCCAAGCATTAACCCAGCATTGTGTTCACCACTAAACCATGTCCCCCAGTGCCACATCCACAAACAGTTTGAACACTTCCAGGGATGGCAACTCCACCACTGCCCTTGGGCAGCCTGTGCCACTGTCCAAACACCCTTTCTGTGAAGAAATTTCTCCTAATATTCAATCTAAACCTCTCTGGTGCAACTTGAGGCTATTTGTTGTTATGGCATCACTTGCTTCTTGGGAGAAGCAACTGCCTCCCACCTGGCTTTATTTAAGATTTCCTACCACTTTGCTAAGAGCTTTCTCCTACTCCATGTCACAACAGGAAAGATCTACTAATGGATCTAATCAAGCAAGTGCCATCAAATCTGCAAAGCAAACAAACTGGTGTTTGCTAAAAAGTTAACAGAGAAATATATTGTAAAAAAAAATCTGCTGTGCCCCAAAACCTCTGAGATCATTAGTGAGGACAGTCAGCAAGCACCTATTGCCAAGCATTCCTGGTAGCAGAAATGCAGGCTTGAAATAAATTCACATGAAATCTACCCTCACTTATAGTAAACCTCACTACCTTCTAGTACCAGTTCAGAAATGTAAAAGCAAAGGTATATGGGCCACTTAACTGGAAAAGATACAAAAACATGTTTTAGTTTCCCATAGACAACTTTACAGCAACTTGAAATCTTCTAAAAATTGGATGACCTTAGGTCACATCACTTCTAAGGCTGTTGCACATGCCTCTTGGATAAAAGGCACAAGAACTTGGGAAGTCTGGGGACTTTTACCTAGAATTTCAGAAATCAGGATTTAAAGTCGGGAGAGAAGAGCATTTTATCTTGCCTGTAGGCCAATGCTAGAGGTAGGAAACTGTAAAAGGAAAACTCCTTTTGCTGAAAACTGACCAGACAGGTGACAAAATCTCTGTCAACAGCAGGATGGGGAAACTTTTGCAAAGCGCCACAAAGCGCCCAAAATGTGCAATCTGGCACCCTCTAGTGGCTGCAAGAAGAGTCGCAGCTGAAACACCACGAGCAGGAAACGGTTTCCCCCAGGAACTCACCAACTCATCTTTACAGACCCTGCTATTGTACTTCAAAGTAGGGTGTTTCGCCCAGCTCTCTTTCCAGGAAAGCTGTGCCCTACTCAACCCAGCTCAAAACAGGGCTACCAGCCATTACCCTGTGACTGCTACTATTTATGTATGTCATGTTTAATAAAGCATTGCAAAAAAAATCGATCATCTTTTTTTAAAGGCCCAATGCAAATATTCCAGTTGTTAATTCTGAAAAAAACCCACACTCTTTAAAAAAAAAAGATATCAGCTCTGATCTAATTTGCAGATTTTTTTAAGACAGCATTTATCATAGACATCTGTCCTACTCAGTACCTTCAACATTCCAATCCAGCTGTGTTTAAGCCTCAGACCAAGGCACAGATCTATTCCCACAATTCCCTAACTCCACGACTGTCCTTCAGATTTAACAAATATTTTTTGTAACACTCTTTGTGAGCTGGTCAGTAGAACTTGGTGTTGACTGGAGTTACAGAGCTGCCCTTGGTCCACCAAATCCCAGCAAGGCAAGGGCAGGTGAGACACAAAGAGAGCAAAATACACATTCAGAAGAGGAATGTGAGCATGAGATGACAACCTGGTGCCTCGTTTGAGCCTCTCAGAGCGGAAGTTCTCATAGTGAAGGTCCTGGGTAACCTCCTGAAGGTCTTGCATATGAGTGCTGGAGGAAGAAAAGTGATTAAAAGATAAAACATCCTTGTGTCACAACAGTTTGCTGAAGCAACTCTGGCATTCAGCACTGTCTTGGATCAACGTGCTCAGCATGCACACCCACTTAGCACACTAATTTAAAAGCTAATTTCAGTTAAATTGGTGCAATAAAGGGCACAGAGAGGTCACCTCAGCCCTGAGACTGCCCTGACAGAAGCTGTGCTCCTGGGCGAGGCCTTTGATAAATCTGAGAAGGTGAAACAAAGTAGCAAAGACCAGGAAAAAACAACCAGTGGACTTTTCAAGTCTGCTGCTTTGCAAGTGTATCTACTCATAGATACATTGAAATAAGCACAATCTGGTTCATGCTCCAGGGCATCTGAGTAACAATACAACACCACACTCGACAAAAGATTCAGACAAATCATTATTTTCACAGAATCACTGAGTAATTCAGATCAGAGAGAACCTATGTGTCCTGTGTGGTCCAACCCCTGACTAGACCTAGCTCAGCTAGGTCAAGGCTGCTCGTGGTCTACCCCACACAAATTCTGAAGGTGTCCAGTGATTACACAACTGCTGCAACCCCTCAATGCAGTGCTTGATTATCTTGGTGATTGTCTTCTAAACTACTATTTCATTGGAATTTTCTCACTTACATTAACATGGTCCTCAGCTTCAGGAAGTCATTATGCTCTGGGTTCTCCACTTCAACTACACCCCATGGGTAGAGCCGACCTCTGACTTTTTTCCCTTTTGCTTCAATGAGTTGATTGGACCCCACTACACAAAATGGAATGCTGGCCTGAAAGCCAAAAGTGCAAAAGTTACTGATAATGAACCAGCACAAACAACTCGAAGAACAACTCTTGTTCTGCTCACCACTGCCTATTAGGGTAATAAGTTCATAATTCTTTTAAATTAAAGGTGTAAAATAAATAAAAAGTAACTGCTGTCATCATCTTCCAAGCTAGGGAAGCCTGGGCAGAGACACAGTGACTCACTCGAGGTTGCATTGCAGGTCTTGCTCTAAAGCCATCTGAGCAGTCTGAAAAAATACAATATAATATCCACCTATAGAACTTATTGAACCAGTCACACCTTCAGGAGTCTGGTCTGCTCTTTAAAATCTTCATCCTCATCTGATTCAGCATCAGGCAGGTGATAAATCTTGATGCCATGCTCTTCTATTTCATCCAGAATCTGAGATATGCAATAAAAGAAATCAATACAATGTACATATAAAATCAGTACTTTCAAATCTTAACATAAAATTACTTAATACACAGTCTCTTAGGAAATCTGGATTTGTCTTACTGATCCAAATTGCTCAACAAGGATTTGGCTTTAAATACCATGTTTCTTCATGATATTCAACAACTACTTGCCACAGACTTTCAGACAAACAATAATGTTCACAAAACCATCGTCCTTTGTGGAAACTGTATTTTGTTAAACCTTTGTATTTTTTTTATAATAATAAAAGCATTGACTCTGAAGTCATACTGGCTTTCTATAGCTTAACCTCTTTGCTCTTACCTCTGAATTACTACTTGGGGGGTAGGGGTGGGAGTGTTTGAAAAACTGAGACATAGACCCAACAAGTACTTTTTTCTTCATGACTACCAGTAAAGGTATCTGCAGCAGGAATCCATTTGCCATAGACCCTAAATTTTGCTCTTTAAAAAAGAATAATCTTTTTTTCTGCAGAATTCTAGCACTCAAAACATACCTAGAATATTCTATATATACTAGAGTATTCTATATATAAAGTCTCTATTTTTATTCCAGATTGGGTAAGATAGCTATAAGGATTTTCAGAATAACTGACAAAAGTCATAAAGTTTTCAATGCAAGAGCTAAGAGTGGAGCAGGCCTTTGACAAGTTAATTCTAACACTTCTTTCTAAACTTCACAGCTGTTATTAGCTCATAATGGTTTGTTGAATCCCACCTCCTCCCAGCAAATACAAAATCAAGTCCTGCAGGATTGAGTGTGTTAAGAGGTCTTGCCTATGGAAGACAGAACTGGAATGCTTTAGGAGTGACACAGAGGAAGAAAAACAACCTCAAAATCAGAAACATCTCTGAAAATCCCATTTTTTAACCATCAGAATTCTGACTGGGTAAAAAAAAACAAGTATACATATGCACATTCCATATGCAGATACTATCTCTGCTTTAGGACTGATTAAACAGGTAACAGAGCAATTACCATCAGCAAATGTATTTAAATATTTTTCCAAAGATTCAAAGTTCACTCATTATCTAATTGTAAATGTAGCCAGGCTGCCATTTTGCAAACAACATTCTAAGGACAATTTCTTAGTTAAACACAAAATAAAATAATTCACAAGGCATCAAACTACACATTAAGTGATGCTACACTGTGCATGAGATTGTATTTTCCTCAGAGTAAGGTTAATGAGGATGCCCCTCTCCTCAGCCACCACACTGCTACAACCAAAGCACAACACACTTCTGCAAGCCAGAAAAACACTCACCCTTTTCTTTAGTCTCTCTCGCTCTTTCAGAGAAAGTGTATCAGCTTTTGCAATCACTGGTACAATATTTACTTTGTTGTGTATGGCCTTCATAAACTCAACATCCAGAGGCTTAAGGCTAAAATTAGAATATGGAAAAATTTAATTTATTTTTATTCTAAATTACCAATTTATTTTCACTCCAATGTAAATATCTCTCTTTACACAGAGAGAAAGAACACAGCCAGTTATTGTCAGCAGTTATAGCAGTTGCTTAAGTTATGGCATCCTGATTCTGAAAATTTAGGTCAACAGGCACAAACCAACTCTCTAAAACAAAACAATGAAAAAAAAAAATGACAGAGAAACACCTACCCATGACCAAATGGTGAAATGAAATAGAAACAGCAATGAACTCGATTATCTATGATATGTCTTCTGTTCAATCCACTCTCATCATGCAGGTATCGCTCAAACTGCTCATCAATGTAAGAGATTATGGTCTTAAAACTGTAAAACAAACAAGGATTTGAGGAATCATCAAATGGCCCAGTTTTAGGAGTCTCAAAGGTAATATTAAACCACTAAGATACCCTGTGGATGAACCTATCTTCTGATGGACAAAAATTTATTTACTGATTCTATAGAACAGGGAGAATAGAGGAGCACATATCTTAGAATTTTAATTGAATTCTAGAATAACAAGCTACTATGCATAATATATATATAGAGAGAGAGTAAGATAAAATATACATAACCCAACCCCAGTTCTACAGCAAATTTCTCCAGGGTTAGTGTTTATATCTTGATTAACATTAACCACACATTTTCAAGACATTTTAAGGTCCTTGTTCCAAACTGATTTAAAATCATAAATGGTTTGTGTCGGAAGGAACCTTTAAAGGTCACCTATTTCCAAGCTACTGCCATGGGCAGGGACACCTTCCATTAGTCCAGGGTGCTCTAAGCCTCATCCAGCCCGGCCTTGAACACTTTCAGGGATTGGACAGCCACAGCTTTTCTTGTCAACCTGTGCCAGGGGCCTCAACACCATCACTGTAAAAAGTCTCTGCTATATCCAACCAAAATCTACTCTCCATTTCAAACCATTGCCCCTTGCTACAGGCCCTGGTATTAAGTATTTTTCCATGTTTCCTGTGAGCCCCTTTGATATATTTCAAGGCCTCAGTAAGCTCTCCCTGGAGTCTTCTCTTTTTCAGATGGAGCCCCAGCTCTCCCAGCCTCTCTTTACTGCTGTTCCAGCCCTTGGATCACTTTCCTGGTCCCCCTCTGCACCTGCTCCAATAGGTCCATGTCTGCCTTGTGCTAGAGCCCCAGAGCTGGATGTAGGTCTCACAGGAGTGGGGCAGGACTCCCTCCCTCAGCCTGCTGGCCACGGTGCTTTTGGTGCAGCCCAGGATCCCAATGGCTTTCATGGACTGCCTGCTCATATCCAGCTTTTTGTCCACTCCTGTCCTGGTTCTGGCCCAGACCAACAGGAGAGGGAAACTCCAGAGAGGAGCAGCTTATTGCAGTGTGCTGAGCCCTGGCTTTTATTTATAGGACACTGCTCATCACTAGAGCACCCTCAGGTGAGGAGGAGGAAAGCAGAGCAACAGGCAGCTGCAGCTGAACCACTGCCACAAACAGCTGCCCCTACACAGAAGAAATCCAAAATGAAACCAGTTTTCTCAGTGAAGGATGAAGAGGAAGCAGGGCCCTCACAGCAGGAGGAAGAGTCAGGACCAGAGATAATCACTCAGTTGCTGTCCCTGGTGAGCTGCAAGATATGTGAAAAGATTTCAGCAGCCATTTGGAGGAGACCCTGACAACCTGGCTGCTCTGGTAGCAGGATATCGTGGCCCACCATATGGAACCAGATGTGGGGAAGCCAAGCAACTGGGATCCCTGTCCTGGAATGGGGGCATTGACAAGAGGATTGGGAAGAGGACAGAAACTCTCAGCTCTGGTGGTGACTTCTGTCAAGCATGAGGGAAAGGTATTCTCTCAAGGATGATCTAATGGTGTGACCAGGCAGGCCATGGAGGAAGTAATCCAGTACCTGAGAGAATGAGCTGTGCTGGAGGCAATCTACAGGGGTCCAAATAACCATCAGTCCCCTGTAGACCCAGATGAGGTGCACTGTACACAATCCATGTGGCAGAAGTCTGTATGGAGTGCACCAATGTTGTACATCAACTCATTGGCATTGTTGTCAATGAAAGAAGGAGAGCAAACAGTGCTTCAGGTGACCCAACTCTGGCAACATTAATATAATTTTTTTTCCTTCCCTACCAAAGACTGCCCAAGATTAAGAACAGATTTGGAAAACTCAAGCAAACTAGAGAGGAAATGTTCCATACTCCACCAGTATGGGCCAGTCTCTGCTATTGGGAGCAAACACCCCCATCCTCAAGGGCCAGGACAGACACCACGAGGTAAGCTGTGGTTTTACTGCATGACCACAGAAAAGACAGGAGGAAGTGGGATGGAAAATCCACCACTGCCTCAGCAGCATGGGTGCAGGAGTTGAGAAGGAAATGCAACCACCACAGGAAATTCTACAAGCATAAACACAGCTCCAGTTTCCAGTGGGCATGTCCTGAGACAGAATAGAAGGGCTGATGTTACTTCTGAAGTGTAAGGCTTCAGAACACTTGCAGTACATTGATGACATTACCATACGGGAAACATGGCAGAGGAAGTTTTGGAGCAAGGGGAGAAGGTAATCCAGATCTTCCTGAAGGCTGGTTTTGCCATAAAACAAAGTAAGGTCAAGGGACCTGCCTAGGAAATCCAGGTTTTAGGAGTAAAATGGCAAAATAGGCATTGTTGGACTCTAATGGATGTGATCAACAAAACAGCAGTTCTGTCCCCAGTGACCAGCAGGAATGAAGCTCAGGCTTTCCCAGGTGCTGTGGGGGTTTGTATGGTGCATATTCCAGAGCAGTCAGATTGTAAGGCCTCTCTAGCATGTGACCCAGAGGAAGAATGATTTCAAGTGGAGTCCTGAACAAGAAGCTTTTGAACAAATGAAACAGGAGACTGTTCATGCAGTAGCCCTTGGGCTCAGCAGGACAGGACACGTGATCTTGAACCTGAATTTCACTTTATCAGGAGGCACTAATTTCCAGAGTTCTGGGGAAAGCTGGAGGTTACCATTGAAAACTGATTGTTATTGATCTCAAGATTACTCCTTAGTATTTACTATAACTTAAATTTCTAAAAAACCCAAACAAACCCAATCAAACAGACAAAATGTAAGATTATGAAAAGCACTTAAAAATGATCCACAGAATCTGAGAATGCTCAAGTGAATGTGGACAAGATCTAGAGGTGGATTTTTGCTTGCACCGAAGAATAAGTGATTTACTTTCTCAGAGTATTATTGAGAGTCAAAGTCACTGGTAATTTAAAGTTCTTTCAAGCAAAATGGAAGTTAACAAATGTAGTGGTTTGAAAGCAAAATGAGTGAGAGGCTCCAAGTCAGAAATACAATTTAATAAGAAGGAAAAAAAAGGTAAAATAAAATAAATGCAATAATACAAAAGACCACTGACAGAGTCAGAATACAACCTGAGCAGTAGGATGGAAGCAGTGATCCCATAGAAAGGTCTGGTAGCTCTAATCCTCTGGGAAGCCAGTGGGTAAGGGCCCCTGTACTGTCCCAAATCCCAGCTTGTATCCAGGTGGGAATGCTTGTCTCCTCCCCCTGGGCAGAGCATCTCACAGTGGGATGGTGGGTCATACAGGAGGTCCTTGATGGCCCATTAAAGAGAGAGAACTCCTGGTGGGAGTTACCTATGAGTCATGCAGCAGGCCATTAACAGAAGACCCATTAACAGAAGAGGGAGGGGGAAATCTGGAAGAACACTGCTTCAGCAATTGGTTTCAACAGTTCATGAAGATGGTGATAGAATACTTTGTGCATATCTTATACTACAACCCAGGACAACAAAGAAAAAAAAAGTGTCACAAAACTTATTTCAAGTCGTGTCAAAGTTATTGACGACTCTTCTCATGTATTGGAAGAAATTTATAACCATTATAATTTATAACCGAAATTAAGCTTCCTCAAAATTAGAAAACAAAAAATCCCACCTCCAAGTCAGCATTTCACAGACACACACCACACTTCCACCCCCCAGGAGAGATGAGAAATCCATGTCAGTCTCCATAGGCAGAGCAGGAGATGTTCTCAGCGCACGTACCAGTCCCGGCAGTTGATGGCGTCCCCGTAGCCCGGCGTGTCCACCACCGTCAGCCGCAGCTTCACGCCCCTCTCCTCGATTTCCACCGTGGAGGCTTCGATCTGCACAGTGCGTTCAATCTTATCTGAAACACAACAAACTCCATCTCTCACAACCCAGTCTGTAAGGCCATGTCGTTCTGAGATAAGCTCCAAAGATTAATTGGCAGATAAACCAGCAGAAATATTATTCTATCGATTGCATTCTGAGGCCTGATAACAAAAGGAGTCTGTACATAAATTCTTTAGAGGTTATTAGAGGACTGTATGAGATTTCAAACTTTTCTTAAAGGTAATGCAGAAATTAAGGCAAAAGGGACTGAGACAAAACCGTGGGTAATTGGAGAACAATACAAAATTATAAGTAAGGGATTTTTTTCCTGAGGCTGGAAGTTATAAGTAATCATCAGCTAGCATGATAGAACCATTAAAGCAAGTCATTCAACAGGTAGCAAAAAGAGAAAAATTGCATCTCTTATTTTATTACAATATTCCCTTTTGTTGGATTATTGCATACCTTGATTAACAGAATAAAAATAGGA
Source organism: Trochalopteron elliotii (assembly GCA_024734555.1). Classification (NCBI taxonomy): domain Eukaryota; kingdom Metazoa; phylum Chordata; class Aves; order Passeriformes; family Leiothrichidae; genus Trochalopteron; species Trochalopteron elliotii. Next base: position 195,231 of record JANPWX010000469.1, on the reverse strand, counting down.
CAAGGAAATGAAGAACAGAAAGTGAAGTTCTCATTCACTGAATATCAATCCAAAGCAAATGAATTAAGGTGCAAGCAGCTATAAACAATTCATATGTTTACAACTGCAACAGATTAAAAACTAAATAAATTCTGATTGTTTATCATACTGTGACACAATGACTGTTTTTAAGCAAAAGAAGGGAACAAATTTCTCGGTATTAACACAAATACACCCAAGGACTAAATAACAAAGACCCCACAGATATCCTGGGTGCAGAGGAAAATGGTTTTATCAAACAGCTTGAGTGTCAAGAAATATATTAGAGATTATTACAGCTAGAAATCATTGCTGACAGTTATCAAAATTCAAAGATAAAAGCATTCAACTCGAAAAACCATTGAGCAAAGATGTATTTACCAGCAGCTCCTGGGATTATCCTTTCTGGGTACAGATCTGTCAGGAAGAGGCTGTTTATTAATGTAGATTTTCCTAATCCAGATTCACCTGTGAGTCAGCATAAAAATAAATTCAACATATTTACATAAATAATTTCAGGAGTATCTGACAGTATAATCTGACTATATAGACTTTTTCATATTTCTTTCAAATTAAACATTTACAACTTCTAATTTTGGATTAGCCAAGTTGGCACAAAAAGGTTGAAAAACAAATTTTACATCTTGGCACTTTCCCAGAGCTTTCACTCATGATTTGTGATTAATGCTGCTAGTCAAATGGAGTTGTGACCCATTTAGACTTAAGATTTCCCATTTTTAAGACATGCTTTTTTGTTATCACTGCAGAATGTGAAATATCATCCCCAGTGAGAAGCTATATCCTGTCAAGGCTTTATCATCAATTTAAACAATGAAAAATGCATTGCTGAACTTCTGTACAGCCAGATATCATAAAGTGGGATTTATTTCTGGTTTTTATGCTAATATAGCAAACAAGAACTCGAAGCAAGAGGAATATGGCCACTGAGCAATTTTTTTATACTGATGAACATGGGGATTACCAAATTGTACTGTAAATATAGTTTTCTTCTAGAGATACTGATGGCCATGAGGAAAATTCAGAAGGCAACTAATTAGTTAATGATCAGGATTTTAATCAGAACAAATGTCCATAGCAGAAAAAAGAGCTGCGACTTGAAATGCTCAGTACTGGAGTTCACTGAAGAGACCTTTTTCTAGAATATTAGTTTTATTTCAAGTGTTGATAGGATTAAATTAAAAAATCAGATGTTAAAAATGATGGGCCACAGAATCTCTGAGTAACACAGACTATTCTGCAACATGAATCTGACAAAAGTATCTGAACAAAAGAAAAAAAAAGGACAGAAATTGTTTTAAAATGAAGATTTGAGTAGGAGCTGCCAGTTTTTAATGCCTTATACAATGCAGCTTTCAAGATCAGATTGTGCCAGTGCAGGCTTCACCAGTGAAGGTGACACACACCCAGAGTAACTCAACAGTCACAAGGAATCATTTCAGCAAAACCAAATAAGTATGATTTCATCCAATGCCACATTCCACAGTTTCAGTATGGATAAACACTACACATAAACCAAATCAGTTTTCATAGCCACTGTCAATGATTATATTGGCTACAGTAGTTTAGTGACTCTCAAGTGAAATAACTATTTAGATGAAGTCATAGCTTAATAATGAGAATAAGCATAAAAATAAATACAAGTGACTGGGATTTCATTGGGAGCAGCACAGCCAAGCAGCCAAAATCCTAGAAACTCCAGCTCATATTTTCAGATAACACAGTAAACAATAGCAGGAAAAAAAAAAAAAACCAAAAAACAAAAGCTGTGTGAAAAAACAAAATCATTGATCAGGATTCTGTCAGCACAGGCAGCTTTTTAAGAATTATCCTGCTCAGAAATGAAGAAGGATGGCAACTCAATGAGGAATGATAGTTCAAAACAGGCACTGTGACGCAGCCCACAAGAGAACTTAAACTCTGTGCATATTTGAAGAGATAGAATTCACATTCCAAACTGTTGAAATAACCAACAATTTAAAGCACAGTTTATTTTATCTTACATCAGCTGCCTCCCTCTGCAAGTGTATCTTAAAATACCACTCCAAATTTTCAATGAAATTATTTTTTTCCAAGTCCTCTTCCTTTGGTTTTCATTTACCTCTTAAAATACTGGCAGGAAACAACTGTAAAGTTCCATTTTATTGCAACATGGGTGGATTAATTGCCTTTCTGTTACTCTTACACCATGTCATTTTCCCTCTATTTCTATTTTACAAGAGACTAGAAACAACTGTTGGTCTATATAATTTTACATTGCTTTCTTCCAGAGCTGTTTTATGTGGCACTGTTTGCAATTAGAATTCAAAGAGATCTGGAAGTTTAGTTTAGTTACAGCAGAGAAAGCATATCTTTTCTTTCTCAAAACTGTTCACACTTTTAGGATCACTGAACAGTAAATTTTGAAGAGTTACAGTAGACAGCATAATTTGAAGCAGCTACTTATAGTTTGGTTGTACTCTTAGATTTTATGAGATATCCTTTATGGTATCATCCAAATCAAATCCAATAAAAGATATTGTAAGAAAAAACAACTATAAAATTCTAGGAAGACAAAGATAAGGGCAAACTCTGTACAACACTGAAGGACAAAATACACAAGTAGGACAAAAGCACTGCTAGGGCTGTCATTTGGCAAAACTAATGAGGGTTTGAGGATACACTCTCCCTGTAACTACTGAAATCCAAAACAATTAAGAAGTTAAACACCTCCTATCATGCACTGTCTCACCTCTCCTGCTCATTCCCACTGTGATCTCTCTTAGGCAAATCTAGCAAACAAATGGGATTTATTTCTCGTGGTGCCAGGTAATGAAGAGCCTAATTCTATTAGGGTACTTTTTGTGAAAGCCTATTTAAAAGCAAGAATTACAGAGTTCAAACATCAAAACTCACAAGTTATGGCTCACAAACAGAGAGACAGAGAAGACACCCAAGTCTGATTTGGGAGTCTATTTAATTTTCAAGAAGAATAGCAACTGATTTCTCAAAGGATCAAGGTATTTCTGCAGACACCAAATTTTTCTTTCTATTCCAGACACCAACACAGACTCCCAATGAATTGTCAAATAGAATGGCACTTTAAATTACAACTGCTAACACAAAATCATGATCAAAGTAAAAAGTAACAGCTCACATCAGAACCAACCGGTCCAACTCTCAATCTTTCTCACTCTTTTACAAGAGTATTCAGAAGGGTTGAAAAGACTAGAGTTCAGATTCTCTTGAACTAAAGAAGCATAAACAACATTTTAAATAGAATGGTCTCCTTAATGCTAGCCTCTTAACCAAAACACACAAGCGAACTTAGACTGTATTCAAATGCAAAACCAGTTTAAAATTACATTTTAAATGGAATGCTGGAATCCTGTAAGACAGGGGAGAAGGAAGGAATGATTGCTGGAGAGCACAAAGAAATTTCCTCACCCACAAACTCATTAATGTATTCAAGCATGGTTTGTAATGTGGTAAACAACTGCTGCAAGAATCTATAAAATAGAAAAGAAAGCTAAATGCAACAGTACAGGAAAGTTTCTGATGCAAGCTGAAGCCTTAGAATAGTGCAAGTAACATCCACTTTCACTTCAAATTCCCTGTGAGCAAGTACTAATTGTGAGAAAAACTATAAAACACTTCCTTACCAACCACCATAAGAGTAAACTCAAAGCCCTTTTTCACAGACTTTCGGTGAACCTGATTGGGAAGGTTTGCAAATCCAACATAGCCAGGAGTTTCTGGATTGCTAAACTGAGCAGGCTGTTGCTGAAAATGAAATTAAAAAAAAAAAATAAAATAAGACAATAATAAACAACCACTCAAGACTTACTAGTTTGTATAACTGCTTTCCTCGCTTATCTCAAAAGGTTTGAAGCTATGTGACAGACAGGAAACGACTCAGAGGTTCCTGCCACTCAACAGTTTCACAAAGAAGTGAAGAACAGCTACACTGACACAGAGCTTAAAAAAACAAAGCCTCACTTGTTCACCTACCCAGCCAAGATCGCCCTGAGCAAAACAGAAACAAAATCCCAAATAATTATTTATCAAGGTATGAATTGTGGGCACTAATCCCTTTTTGAACAGTCTTCAGTTAAAATAAAATAGTTTTCTATGGATTTGAATAAAAAAAATGAGCATTTCTGATCCATTTTTAGCACATCCAAAGGGAAACCCTGAGCAACTTGTGCAGTGACAGCCATCTGCTGGAAGTGCTCTTCAGAGAGTTCTCTTCAAGTGCAGGGAAGAGGAATTTACACAATAATGTTTAGAATGCTCACTGCTACAGAGAGAGCAGAGAAATCCTCACATCTCTTAGTTCCCTCTTCAAACACATTACTCAAACACCCTTTATTTATCACTCATTTCACTCCAATAAGCCAACACGGATGTTTTACCCATTATATCAAATGCTGGGGGCCAAGAATTAGATGAATCCCAGCATGACAATAATGTCTTAGGTTACAATATTTTAAATGAAGGATTTTATTGGAAAACCAGTTGGTTCTATTAGTAAAGAAAGAAATTAAATCTAAACCACCATTTTCTTAAATGATGCCTGCTCAAAACAAAATCGCAGAAAGGAACTTTCAATGAAGATGCACCTGGGATCTTTCATACAACTCTGACCAAAATTAAATCCTTCCAAAAGTATTAGTTAATTGCAGAGATTTATACTTGCATGAAACTAATCTATGTTTTACATCCCTCATTTTTCAATATTATGTCTCCTCTAGACAATAAAGTTAGAATACCCTTCACCATCAAACAGATGCAAGTTGCACAATTTGTCATTGAAGATTAATATTTAAAAACAAAAAATACGTTTCACATTGTTACATTGAAAGACAGAAATGTTATTCTTACCTTGGACATTTTTAGGGAAGGACAGGAAAAAAAAATCTGAAAAAATAATAATGTTTTTCAGCTTATTAAAAATTGTATGAGGAAAAAACTCACCCAAAAACCAGTGTAATGTCTGCTGTTACCCACTAAACTGAAAAAGGAGCACCCCTGACTGGATGCCAGATTCTCAAACAGTGTCAACCTCTTCACAGAGCATAAGTATTTGACTCTTCTGTACTAACAATGGGCAGAATTTTCAGCTACCATTGCTCCTATAAACACAGTCAGACTAAATTCAGGCATTTACATGAATGTGGAGTGCTGAAGGCACCAGAAATGTGACAAACCATTCTGAAGCCTTGAAAGTCGACATCCTTTCTGGAAACTAACCAAACCAGACACCTTGCTAAAAGACACCTTGCTCTTTAGAGGAAACAGTTTCTTCAAAGCCAAAAAAACTTCCCTTACTCATGTTTATTATTTCCTTTTCAAGCCTTTTTCTCCTCAACATTTCCATCCATGGTCGAGTGTTTTGTAAAGAGCTAACAGCCTCAAAATGAACCTTTTTCTCTTCCTCTTTTATCTAGATTCTTGCAAACTCAGTCATTCTACCTTCTGTTCACCAACATAAAATTTTCATATGTGAAATACAGAACAGACAGGAACCAAATTTTTTTTTTAAAGATTTCTTATCTAGAACTTCTATGTAAAAAAGTCTCTTAACAAAGACTCGTCAACCACTAACTTGTGTGATTTCAAGAGATCGTGTGATTTACTATGGCAACATAAAAATGTCAGTGTGTGCTGTATCTGCAAGTGCTAAGAGTTCAATTCCCCTTTCTAGTCCCTCTCCTGGGTCACCCTCTTACCACAAAGTATCTGTTCCCACTCCCAAAGCCCAAAGTCACCTCTGACCTAGCTCACTTGCACTTTATTCTACAGATTTGAAATTATCACTCCCTGATTCTTTCCATCTTCCAAGCAGATTTTGTCAGCAAGTTCAGCTCTGTGTGAAATTACACCAAACTGCTTCACTTTGCAGCACCCCTCAGTCTGCTCCTCCCAGCAAAGAGACACCTTGGCATCAAAACAAACTGCCCAGCGTTAGACAGCAGAAGCCCAACTTTTTGTGTCAGGCACAAGGTAAAGTTGTTTCAATGTGGGGATGATTTCCAGGAATTTCTTCTCCAAGCTACTGTATAGATGTATGTTTACCCAATTTCAGCCTCATTTGGGTTTGATGGGAGTTACAGACTGAAGATGTTAAGCATTGAAGCAACTTGGTGTCCTTTCTCATGAAGCCAAATTTGCTGAGGAAAATCTGGCACCCTGGTTACTGACACGAAATAAAAGTTGGATAACATGGTTCTCCAGTGAAATCGCAAGATAAAAATAAAATCTAGTATCTGCAACATCTGTATTTCAATCCATAAAACAGTCTATGACCTATGATGTACTCAGCTAGTGAAGAACTTATCCGTGAGCCTTTTATCATGTTAAGACTGCTCTGATAGCAACTCTTCCTTCCAAGAGTGTTTCCTGCCCAGTGATGTCATTGATTCCCGCTTAAGCATTCTCCATGAGAGGTTTTCAATGCCAAACAAAACTAGATCCTGCCGGAACACAGAGGAAACATTCTTTTAATTTGTGAGACTTGTCTGTCACCCAACTATTTCTCAGAGGCGGGCTAAGAGCAGAGAAAAGTTTCCCACAGCTACTGAGAAACGAAGCAGTGAGCAGAGTTATGCAGACAGCTACAGCTGCATTGTATTTTAACTCGTGGGCCAAGCACAGAAATCTTTCACGAATGATCTTCCCCACAGCGTTCCCGTCAGGTCTGAGCGCTCCCACACGGGCAGGAGCACACCCGAACCCGAAGGCCAAGGCCCGGTCCGACCGCAGCCGAGCCCAGGGCATGGCACGGGGGGCTTAGGGCTGCGGTCGGGGTTAGGGGCTTAGGGTTCGGGTGCCTCGAAGCAGACCAGATTTTCCTCGGGAGTTGGTCGGTCACGCTCCTCACCCTCCGATTTCAACAGCGCGGCTGGAGTTTTTCTACGAGCGCATGTTCAGAAGCGGCCGCCTCACACGCTATGCGAGGGGCCCCGCTCCTCCGCGGCCCCCGCCCGGGGGTCCCACGGCGGCCCGCACAGCACCAGGTCCCGCGCTGGGCAGGCGGCCAGGACACCTCACCTCCCTCCTCACCAGCATCACCCAACCTCAACCAAACCCCTCAAGGTTTGGGGCTCCGTCTGCGCGGCTGAAAAGGACAGACCCTTTCCCAGCGCTCCTGCCCGCCGCCTCCCCTCACCCCCGGC
>JANPWX010000469.1:175988-187661 GCA_024734555.1 Trochalopteron elliotii | reverse complement strand
CTCTATAGTAGGGATCCGCTCCGCCGCCCCAGGTCCCTGCCCGCGCCTCGGGGCGGCCCGGGAGCCGACAAAAGCCATGAGTCATGTCCCGCTTCCTTCCCCTGCGGCGGATCGGCCGGAGCTGGCCCCGCGCCGCCGCTGAGGGGATGCGGCCGAAGCAGCGGTCCCCTTCCCCTCTCCTTTGGCTGGTGATGGGTCTTGCCCCGTGTCCCCGGGCCCCATCTGCTGCGGGCTCTCGGAGTGCAGTAATCTCCATTCCCACTGCTCCTGGTCCCGAAAGCCGAGGCTGCGCCATGGGTCGTGGTGGGGGAGGGTTTTGGCCTCACCTGTGACACTGCAGGTAGCGTCAGCCGCCTCTGTGCATGATACGAGGGGAAATTCAGCCTCTGCTGACCTGCTCTCTATGGCTGCAGTGGGGTTTTATTTCGGGTTATTTATAGACCAGGATGATCCAGCAATCCAGCAGCCCTGAAGAGGGCTAAGCATGGGGCGCTGATGATTCTTGAGCTATAGCTGAAATGGCACATGATAAGTAGCACTTCCCATGATGGCTTTCCCCAAACAGTAGGGGAGGTTTCGTAACTGGCAAGAGTAATTTCTTGCACCTAAAGACAAGAAACAAGAGAGGAGATTGTGCTGGAAATGTTGGTAATATAGCAATCAGTTAACTCGTAAGATGAGGCAAGGGCCTTCACTAAGTTTAGAATTTGAAATTTAGAATTTGAAACATTCTCAGTTCTGTGCCTGTGAAGTTAAGATTAGTGATATTCAGTCCCAAGGTGTTTGAAAGAGTAATTTCTTGTTTTATCCTGTTGTGTAATGACAGAGGAAAAATCTGCACACTCATATGTGCTGCATTGCTTTATCACATGTTTTCTGTTCAGCAGGGTAAGTGAAGAATCTGCCTAGTGATTTAGTCTCCATTTTTCCTACTGGTTCTATTCTGACAACTGTCTTCAGTCAGAAGACAACAGATATTAGTATGGTTTGTGGGGTTTTTTTTGTTTTTTCTTTTTTTTTCCCCAAATCTGACTTGGAATTGGTGTTTTGTGTATTGTTTCATGTGTGGATTGGGTATCCCTGTCAGTGGTAAAGGAACATATATCAGAGGTGAAGCAGGAAAGGAAGCAGTAACCTCATGTGTAGCTGTGTCTGCTAGGGCTCCGTGTCTCTAACCCTTTGCTTGTTTACATTCAAGATGTTGAAAAAATCCATCTTCCTATACAGATGTACACAGAATTTCATAAAGCACGGCCCAAATCACAGGCAGAGCCATCCACAGCATAAAACCCACAACCTTTTCCATAGAGGTCCACAGTATAGTTTCACAGGGATCAGAATGACAGGAGCAGGAAAAGCTCTCACCAGATATGAAAGTAACAGTAACTGGCAGTGTGTGACTGCAGGGTGGCAGAGGCACCAGCCAGCCTGAGCTTTGCCACTGCTGCAAAGTGAGTCCAGATCATTCTCAGAGGACAGTTTTCCAAGTAGCTTCTGTAAGAAATATTGCTCCATGTTTGTTCTATGTAGATCATTCTGGTGTGTCTGCAGCAGTGTGATACACATTCCTGTCTCCTCCTTTGTTGCAAGTTGAGCTGAATTTTTCTGTTGGCTTTTTTTTTGCCTCTCCCCCAGTTTGCCTGATAGGGTGAAAAAATTGATGCATCTTCTTATGATTTTGAAGGTTATTATGGTCCCTACCTTTTCATTGGTCTCACTTACCTAGTGTGGGATGATGAGGGAGGTTTCCCCCTTGAACCAGAATTGGATCATAATGTTGCTGTTGGTTGTTGCACAGTGTAATGGCAACAATAGTAACTTGATTTTGGTAGGTTAAGGGTAGTTATTCTTAGTCAAGTAGCTGGTCTTTTTCCTTTTAACATTAAGCTGCCTCTGAAGATAGTGTGGTCTGTTAGAAGAGAGCTTTGTAACCTTGGGCTGTCTGTTGCTGTTATCTGGGTGGGAGTCATCCCCGACAAGGTAAACTGTGCACTTTGCACCTTTTTGAAGAGAATTGGAATGTTTCACTGATTATAATGTTTTGGGTGATACTGCCTTTTCCAAAGCATAGTATTCTCTTTGTATACAGAAGCTTGTTAAGCTGGTGCAAATGCACTTAGGATTGTGTTGCTGTGAAAATTCAGGTAATTCATCCAATCACTACTGGTGAGATGGTCAGAGTGGTCAGCAGTGGCACTGGGACCAGTCCAGAACGTTCAAACTGAATGCAGGTGTGTGGTTAGAATCATGGGATCATTTAGGATGGAGAAAACCTCCAACATCATCCAGTCCAGCCATTCACCCAGCACAGATGTGTTCACCACTAACCCCTTCCCCAAATGCCCTGTCCATACATCTCAAACACTTCCAGGGGTGGTGACTGATGGGTGGGCTGTGCTGCTTCCCAATATCCAGTCTAAACCTCCCCTTAGGAATGAATTACTCACCACAGCTGGAATGGTTTTGACAATTTGAATGGTGGGTTTCTGTGGAGTATCATATTTATGTGAAAATGTTTCTCTTTAAAAAAAAAAGTTGCTCAACAATGGTTCAACTTTGTTTTGTATTTAGGAATTCTACAGAAGGAAATCCTCAGGCCTATATTGTGCAGAGCTTATAAAATAAACCTCAAAATGAAATAATGAGACTGGCAAGTGTTCCTGTGGCTCTTTTGTACCCTTATGGGAATGTTGTTACAGTATTGACAAAGATATACACAGTAGTGGTGGCTTCCCCATCCCTGGAAATGTTTAAAGTCAGGTTAGACAGGACTTGGAGCAACCTGGGGTAGTGGAAGGTTCCCCCCCATGACAGGGGGTGGAATTGGATGGTGGTTAAGGTCCCTTCCTACCCAAACCAGTCTGGGATTCTGGGCACCACTGAAGAAGTTGCAACAGGGTTTTTAAAGCAGACTGAGAGGTGTGTTCATCCAGGAGATAACAAGTCTGACTTGTCCAGGAGCACATTACTGAGAGGCCCAGAGCCTGCAGCACGTGTCTGTGCAAGAATTAAGTAGGTGTTATTGTATTAAAATATGAAAACAGATAAAGAAGGGATAAGAAGATAAAACCCAGCTGCAGGATTAGGCCTCTGTTCCTCTTCCTAATTACCCTACCTTTGAAAGCAGAATGATGTTTTGTAGCTTGTTGGGCTTTGCTCATGTTTTTTTTATTTTACTTATTGTTTGGGTTTTTTTCTAGGCCTTTGGTGTAGAAGCTATTCCTGCAGAGGCTGTGGGGTTGGTTGTGGCCTGTGAGACAGCATTTGGAGTGGGAGGGAGGGCCCTGGTCAGTAGGGCCTCTTGGGGAAGGGATTGCAGAGGACTCAGGACACCTGGAGCTCCAGGTGTTCTTGCTGGACTGGTCATTAAGTCAAGAATCTAGGGCTTGTTTCAAGAGCTCTTTCCATTTTAGAAATTCCTAGGTTTAGAAGAACAGTTTTGGGTTCCTAGCTTATCCTGGATGTGGAATTACACCTGAGAGATTTGTATTTATATTTGTATTTATCGTTCCTTTAGCTTTTAAAGAAAGCAGATTTTTTTAGGATAGAAACAATCTATTAAAATCTTGTGATTTGCATTCCCATCTTTAATGGAAAATCCTGAATGCCTAATGACTCTAGTTATCATTTTCTGCATCTTCCTTCTGTGAGCTCATGTTGCTACTTAACTCTCATGGTGCAACTTCAGGGAAGGAAATCAGAAAGTCAGGTTGGAAAAAGATGTATTAATAAATGAGGAGGAAAAGTTCCAGCCGAAACAAGGGGAAAAACTGAGCTGGTAGAGGATTTATGTGTTTAAGGTTTTTAATTGCAACAAGGAGAAGTAATCAGGCTGTGTTAGTGTTCTCAGTTTGATGAAAAAGGTATGTTAAAGCTCAAATAGTTAATTTTTCCTTCATTTATCAGAGCACAAGCTCTGATATTTTCCCAGCAGTCTTGCAGAAATCCAGGAATCATTTCTGGTAGCTGCCATATAATACAGATACTTTTCTTTGATCCTGCTGGTAGACTTCACTTGTCTCTCACGACTTGTTCCATATTGTTGAATCTTGCATCTGGTAGATCCTTCAAGCCTCAAAGATACCTAGGAATATTTTTCAGCTTATTGCTAGATATACTAGCACGTGAGTAACTGAAGTACACGTAGGTACTCCTGTGGCTGCAGAAGGCTGACCTTGGCCACAGCTGCCTGGCCTGTGGGAGCTGCCTGTGTTGCTGAGGCAGCCAGGGAAGCATGTCCCTCTTTTGTGAGGAGCAGGGGTTGGAGCAAGGAGTTATGTCCAGCTAGAGGCACAAAAGAGGCACTTGCAAAGCAGCAGGCAGAAAAAAAAACAGGGAGAAACCTGAGAGAAAAGATGGATCACAAAAGGCTCATCTAGAGGAAGTCATAATGAGTTTAACTTCAGTGGAAAAACAGCACTAGAAGAAGGGAAGGGATTGGTTCAGTAGCTGCAAGACACAAAGAAATGGTGACTCACAGGAAAAGTTTTGCCTTTGAGGGGATTGAATAGCACAGTCATATTTGTGCGACCTCCCTTAGATGATGTTATTTAAATTAATTGCAAAATAAAATGTATTTACTTGTTGATGCAGAATGGAAGTAGTACCAGATTCTCTTACACTCCACAGCACAGTGTCTGGAACTGTTTTCCAGCAACGGTTTTGCTGTTTTACTGACCATTTTTCAGTGATGAGAGAACCACTTGGGAGAAGTTTGGGGATGGAACAGATAGATTTATTTAGCATTGATGGAAGAAAAGAGACACACCCATCCGTCTGCCCTGAAATAAAGACCCCAACAAAAAAACCAAACATTAAAACAAGGAAACAAAGCAAAACCACAAAGCAGAATTCTATAAGGAACTTGCTTATAAATGTATGTCAGTGTGATTCTGGTAAAACTATCCACACATATAACTTGTATGTCTGCCACATCCTTTACCTGCATGAGAAATACCTGTGAGAGAAATACTCTCCTGTGAAGGAGAGTTTCTGCGAGTCCTCATGTCATGGTAATTGATACTTGTGTGCTGTAGGTATGAATTCAGCAACATCCCAGCAAATAACTGGATTTTAAGGAGGAAAGACTTGGAACCCTGTTGTGTTTTGAGTATTACAATCCTGTTTGGAGAAGGCAGGACCCAGCCTTCTCTCTTTGTTATTGAGGCTTGTTGAGATCTCTCTCAAAGCCCATAAGGTGCTGTCTGACCCCAGGTCACACATCAGGATTCTGGTTTTACAGGAAGGTTACTGGTATCATCTCTCCCAGTAAATACCATGAGGCAGGTATAGCTGACTGTCACAAAGGTAACCTCTAGCATATTTTTCATCAGGGACTGGATAACTGAAATAATCTTCTTACATCATTCCAGTTTCAGGCTTGGTTCCAGGTATTGGCACACAGCATGGACATCACTCTCCTGTCCCTTTTCCCCACCCATGTTATTTTTTGGTTGACTGGTATTTCAAAGGTTTTACAGCAAGTTGCTGAGAAATCTGCAGAAGCTTTTTTTTTCAGAAGAACCATTGCCTCAATGGCCAGTGCTCAATTCAAGTGGTTCCACCTGCTATAGCATCACTTCCTACTTCTCTCTTGCTTTTTTGTTGTCTCTTGTTTTCGTCTATCCCTGCATGTCTGGCGCTGGGAATTGAACTGGATATTTCACAAAATAAACTGGATATTTGCCAAAGATGAGTGACAAACAAAGCCTAGGGCAGGCTGTGTGACCAGAACAGGGACCTCGGGCATGGCATGGGCACATGGGTTGAGTCAGGAAAGAGGAAGAGAGTAAGGGACAAAGGCCACGCCAGGGAAAGCCACAGGGGGGCAGGAGGCCAGGAGTGATTGCAGTGGACTTATTACTGCTTGCCCCAGGAGCTGTGGGGGCATTTTAGTGTCTCCAGTGGGCACTGGAGGTGGTGTGGACTGCCTGACTTCTTCTGCCTTTCCAAAAGAGGAGAGCAGGGTTCTGCTGTTTGTACACCAGGCCCCAGCTGTTTCCATTGCTCAGGAGAAAGTTAAGTTTGCTGTTATCTCTGTGCCAGTGATAAAGTTGAATGTAAACCTGTGCTGGAGCAGTTGAAAGGAAAGCTGAAAAGAGCAACTCACAGAGCAGAGCAGGCAGGGTGAGAGTGGGAATGGGAATATATTATGGTTGACCTGCTAGTGCATATGCCTTTGTTTTCAAAGTGAATACTTCAGCAGTTGGTGCAGCGTGCTGGGATTTAGGTATTTGGTCTTGCAAGGACCCTTGGAATGTCTGGAGAATAGCAAGTTGTAGATATATGTCTGTTGCTTAAAAGTAGAGCTGGTTATGTAGCACTGAAGAAGCTTAAAAGTGAATTTTCACTCTTGCTCTTATAAATAGTTTCATGAAATTAAATCCTGAGTAGATGGTTCTGTTGCTTGCAGCATAGCTGTGAGTAAAATGAGAGCAAGCAGTGAGTATTTACAGAAGGTTAGAAGTTCTTCCAAATTTAGGAAACATTACCCCTGTATTTTATTTGAAAACTCATCTTGCTCAGGACACCATTCTATTAATCCAAAAGACAATAACCAAGTGGGTGGAGGACTGAGCAGCATGAGGTATCAAAACAAAAAAAATTGTACCCAAAATGGTTCGTGTCCTGTTCCAGTTCAGCCCAAAGATGAGCAGGGTAGAACTGGGAATGATTCAGTTATGAAAAGGGATTTTAAGCATAAAATAATATTATTTGTGACAATTAGGGGGAATAGTTTTACTCTGAGTTCTCCCTATCTCTCTTTCTCTCCTTTCATAGCAGGCTTAGAGTGGCCTTGCAAATTTGGAAGGGAAGACTGTCTGGGTTTTTCACTGTCAGTTTAGATCACTGTGATGTAATTCTGTCTAACACATGAAGAGCCTTTTGCTTGGCCTAGTAGAGATTAGGAATTAGTGCTTGTCTGTGGATGTGCTGAGCCCCTGTTGCATGTGCTATGAATAGGACAAAGGGAAGACAGTGCTTAAATAGTGAGGGTCAGGGCATTGCTTTTCCAAAGTGGCAGTTGGAATCAGATATTTACTTTAATGCTTTTTCAGAGGAATTGTTGCCAAACTGAAGGTGGGGTTTTTTTTCATTTTTAAATAGTTCTGTCCTGCTCCAAACAAAGCACTAGCCTCCCTGCAAGTTTCAGGCTTTTATTCTTTCAAGTGTTTTGCTTGTCACAATAATGCAGACTTTTCTGGGTTGTAGTTTCAAGCTGCTTATTGTAACTGAAAGGTAGAAATAAAGAAAAATAAAATTTACAGAATTAGAGAGTCTCGTGAAGCCATGTGACTTGGGAAACTGGAATTCAGAGCAAAACATACCAGAGCCCATAGAAGTTTATAAAAATGGAGCTCTGGCATTCTCTTGAGTCTTCATTATCCAATAAACATTATAAACTGAGGAATCTTTAAAATCTTTCAAGGAGCCTTGAACAACTTTGTTGGGTTTTTTTTATATAATGCATCAAATTAAAGTAGCTAAGCAAGATTAAAAAGAACTGTAACCCAAACAAAATGGACAAAACCAAATATCTGTTTACATTTTTGCTTAAGTTGCAATTTTTCTGCTCCTCCCCTGAAAAGTGGCATTGGAGGGGTCTCATTTAGTTTGCCACTGTTCTTTTTTTTCCTTCTTTGTTTTCTGTATATATTTATCTAATCAATGTGAAAAGTAGTGGATGGTATCATCTTTATAAACTGCTGGAAGCAAGTACTTAAATCTTGCCCTGCAAAACATCAGCTAAAGAGTACCTGGAGGAGTCTTAGTGGGTCTGGTGGCAGGTTTGAGCTAAGGGACACAGTTGACTTTACATTTTCTCAGTATATGACAGTCAATGTGGAAAAAGGTAAGTTTAGGGCTTGTAAATCCCTTGCCTTTTCAAGCTGGGTGATGTATAATGGATGAGAGCTGCTGGCAGCATTTCTTTAAAAAATTGCCACGTGTTTATTTTATATTGCAGTGGCCAGTGGAGAGAGAACAGGAGACACTGAAAGGTAAACAAAAGAATTTAACCCAGTAGCCAAAGGAGAGCAAAGTGAAAGCTTCCATTTGAAGAACAGGGGAAAAAAAATAGTGCATGCTTTGTTCTGCAGTATCTCCAAAATCCTCATTTCTCGGGTAACTGAGATATTAGCAGTGCTTTGGGTAGCACCTCTCAGCTTGCTAATTGTGGAAGATTTTTGTTATTCTGCAGTGTAGAATGGCAAACAGTGGCTGCAGCAACACTCTGAAAGCACCTGGGAGTGATAAGCACACAGTGTGGTGGTAATTTAAACTAAAAAGCAAGGTCAGATCAGCATGAAGAGCCAGCATTGAATTTTGAAGTTCTAACTGCAAGTAAAAACCTTTTTTCACTGTAAGGATAGTCAGGTATTGGAATAGGTTGCCCAGAAAGTTTGTGCAGCTCTGAAGGTTTTCAAGACCTGAGTGAGCAAAGCCCTGAATGCCCTGGTCTGACCCTGCTTTGAGCAGGCCCCAGAGACTCTGACCTCCACGTGGTGCAGATATTCTGAATTTCTGTGATTTCTGTGCTGTTCACACTTTCCAGGCAATGTATTTGGAATCTTTGTTTTCTGAATCACTTTTTCCATTCTTGGGTCAAAACAGTGTTTTGCTTTACTGTGAAATTGGAAGATACTGTATTTTACTTTATCCCTCGTATTTATTCCTCGTGAAAATGTTTATTGGCTCCCCAAGGCCAAGAACCTGAAATTTGCTTCTACTCCTTAAAAATTCGACTCCTTTGCAACTTCTTGAAAGCCAAGTTTATGTTACATCAGATTTCTCTCGCAGTGCAAGTGGAAGGGCAGACTCAGACTGGTCCTCTGTGGTTTCCTTCTGCTTTGCTTTTGAATTGATTTTATTAAACTGTCCATTGATTTTTTTTTTTTCCTTCCTCATCTCTGAAAGGGCATTTGTTTTGTCACAGCATCTGATATCCAAGGATCACAGCATCCTGAACAAGTTGAAATGAAATAACGAGTCCACAGAGACAATGTGTGTGCACAGCCAGGGCAACCAAGAGAGTTTTACTGGTCAATTCACCAAATCTGCAGCAAATGTAAAAGCAGAGCTTGATTATCTTTACTGGGTTTTTTTGGTTTGCCTTTTCTTTTTTCAGTAAGTCTCATTTCCTCAGAGTGTCCCTGTGTAAAACCAGCAGTCAGAAGGCCTGGTGCTCCTTGTTCACAGTAGAACTCTGTCCACACCAGTAAGTTGTTCCTGTTCTTCCTACCTATTCTGCATGGCCCTTGTTATAGAGCACCCTGTGATAGGGTGCTACAAAGGGCAGTGTGTATATTCTTTGCTAGCTGATGGTTGCCTAACTTTATTGTCAGAGTGCCCAGGAAATAAGTCTTTCAAAGACCCATATTTGCCTGAGAGCCTTGCTGAGTTTTGTAATTTTCTTTCAATATCTAGTCAGCTTTTCTGTTCCTGCAAAAGCATTGCCCTCAATAAACAATGTAGGTTGCCTGGAGAAAGGCAAGCACCCATGTGAGATCCTATCTTTTATACCACCAAGTCCTATGTGAGACAGACATACATAGTCACTCATTTTCCTTCCACCACCCTCTCCTCTTCACAAAATCACTAAGTGGTTGGAGCTGGGATTAGTGTCTAGGCTTGGGTAGACTTTTCTCTTTGTGCCTATAATTCTCTAATTGGGTATTTACAGTGGGCCTCTGAAGGTGGTGGGGCTACATTAAGTACAGCCAAGGGGCAGAATTTAGCCTACCCAATCATTTCTTCCCAGAACTGATGTGTGAGTGGGGAAGATAGGTGTCTGATTTGTACATGCCTGGAATTTCCTTCCTCATGGCAAATAAGTAAAAACTAGTCTCAAAGTCACAGAGACATAAGCAATGTGGACTCATGTTTAGTCATTTCTTATGATGAAACTTCTTTTATTCTCTTAGCAGAACTATCTATGTAGTTTGACTCCTGATTTCAGTTTAGCAGAGGTTTTCTGTAGAAATGCCAATGTTCTGTTGGAAGATCCCCTGGCGAGCCACAGCGATAGCTGCAGAGCTGAGACACGTATTGTGCTTTGGCTGAGAACCTCAGTACTCTGGCATACAAGTGTCCTGCTTCCTGAATCCTCTTGTGCTTGCTTTTTCTAGTGTGATGCAAGGTATACCCCCAGCCCTTTTCTCTTAATACCACTGGCAAGGGATGTGCTGAAATGGATGCTTTCAGGGGGTAGCTCTTTTTGCTCTTTTTTGAGTGTGTGGGATAAGCACCCAGAGTACAAAAAGGGTGCTTATTTGTACAGTTTTAGAAATCTGGAGTTATATTTAACAGGAAATAAAATCACAGCACACACTCTTTGGAACATACTTGGGTTGCTTTCCAAATAAGGCTTTTGGTTTCTGGCAGGAAAAATAGGACTCTCTTATAACAACAGAAAATACGAATAGGCTAGAAGAAATGCAAAATCCCAGCTCAGCTGAGGGTAGATGTGCCAGGAAAGACCAACCTATTCTGCTCCAGTAGTTTAAGGTGCAGTTTCTTTTCCCTTCCCCAAGAGCTCTGGGGTGAAATGATCGTGGAAAGCTTCTTAACTCCTCAACCTTGCCTTCACATGGGTGAACACATGTTCCAAAAAAACAAGCCCCAAACCATTTCAGTGTTAGTTTTATCGCTGTGCGTGTTTGATGTTTTTGCTGGTCCCATTTCTGTGTCCTCCCTCAGACTGGTGATATGAGCTGCCAGTCTGATAAGCCATGGAAACTGTGCACTGCCCAGTGCTTTACCCTTTCTGCCACCCTTTGGTGTTCTCTTTGGGAGGCTACTTTTTCAGTTGTTGTAACAAGTCATAAAATTGAGGCCTGTTGTAATGCTGCTGAAATACAGGTTGGTTGAGGGAGAGTGGTAGGTTAGTGTTTGTCAAGGGATTGGGTACCTTATTCTGTTTCCATTCCCTTCAGCTACCAAAAATTCCTGCACCTGGCTTATAGAGGAACCATTTTACACACATCTCCATGACAAATGTATTTTTAATTTATTTTTTTAATGTGAGACTGCACTTTTGGGCAAGTAAGTAGACAGAACAGAGCTGAAGGAATTCCTGCAAATCCCTCTCTGCCCATGCTCCATAGCCTCATGGAAGAAAAGGTCTGGGATGGAACACAGATGGTCGATGTGCTGATGGGAGCAGGAGGTTGAAAAAAGCCTCATTGGTACCCTCTAAATGTGCTTTTGTCCACACACAGGACATTTACGCACTTAATGTGGAAGGAAAGGTGAGCTCTTCCCCCCGTACACACACCTCTTTCCCTGTGGAAGATCTTCCTCAAAGGAGAACAGCCAGGACAGATTTCCTTCAGCAGAAATCATTATTTGAGGGTGACACACAGTGAGGTGCTCTAGGCCTTCCAGTAGCTTCTGGGACTGGCAGGCTTCCCTCCCACCAATTGCAGCTGCAAGTAGAGGAAGAGCAACAGGCAGAGGAATATTGCCTTTTAAAGCAGACCTGGAGAGGAAGCTGTGCCAGAAGCCAGAAATCCATAATGATCTGGCAACTCCTGGCTGCAGTAGCACTATAGAGAGAAAGCAGAAGAAAGCCACGCTGTTATCCCAGAGGCACAAGGTGGCATGTCCCCACAGAGTCCCTGCTAAACCAGATAATGAGGTGGAGTTGAGGGAGAATGATGTTGGTGCCTTGGT
>JANPWX010000469.1:145397-170996 GCA_024734555.1 Trochalopteron elliotii | reverse complement strand
GCGGCCGGCGGAGCCCTCTCCCAGCCCCGCTGAGAGGCACTATGTGTGCCTGCCCCACCGGGCCGGCCAGCAGGACGCGGCCGGGTGCACGTCCTCGGTGGCGGGGCCGCCACAGGGCTCCTCCTGTCCGGGGCCAGACGTGGTGGCGGGGCCGGCGCTGGTGGAAGAGTAAACATGGGGGATGGGTCAGGGCTGCCCGCGGCCAGGGCTGCGGTCATGTTGCACTCTGATGCACTAAGTCGGGAATCGCTACGAAAGGATAGTGCGTTCTGACACACAGCAGGCTGAGTGTCAGCGTGATTTCCCCAAAACTAGGGGGCCTGGGCCTTCAATCTCTGAGGGAGCCCGTCGGCTTTCAAAAACAAGTGTTTTCGTCTGTGTCCACTCATCAGCCAAGAGATTGCCCTGTCCTGTGTGAACGTTTGACAGAGGACAGTGCCTACCACAGCCAGCCCAGCCATGTTGCTGTGTGTGGTTCTCAAAGGGACAAACAAAGTAATAATGTTTGTATTAAATGTACTTTTAAATAATGTGTAACTGACATTTCCATCCAGAAGAACTGATTCTATTGGCAGTGTAACTCATGAGTTTGCCTTTGTTTCTCTTCATACAAATGTTTCCCGTGTGATTAAATCTGGCCCTTGCTGGGGGTTATTTTTAGGATTGTTTCATTCTCTTTATTGAAGTGTGCTCTAGACTTCTGTAACTTCTTCTGGTGCACAAGGCCAGTGCTACAGGCAGTGTATCAACCAGGCAGTTTGAAACCTGTTCACCCAGTCAGCTGCACGCTGGCATGACGTAGCTGTAACCTTAGTTTCAAAACCTAAGTGGGAAGCCAAGGAGGTGTAAGATCCAAATGCAGTGCTTGAACTGCTGGTTTTGACATTACATTTAAAATACCATTCTAATGGTTGCCTCTGATTTTGGCCAGATGAATCCCTGAGGCCTACAATATATCAGATGCTTGGGAGTGCTAGAGATGAAGAGTATTTGTTCTTAGCTTCTTGTATGGTGACGAAGCAGAAATTCATATGGATAAACATTGCCCTTTGATTTTGCATTGAATGTCTGGCTGCTCTCTGAGGTGGAGGCTGCAAGGAAGATGTCTGCAGCTGGTGTGTACACAGTGAAACCAGCAGCTGTGCCTTGAGGTTGTGTCTTTCAAGTCAGTGCTATATTAGGTGTTGTTCACTGATTTCTTATCCTTGCCCTCCTCTGAGGAGGAGGAAAACACATGCAAGATTAGCCAGGTGGTGTTTTCTGGAGAAATGAGAGTTACAAGCACATCTGTGCCTTTAGCAAGGCTCCAGCCAGAGCTTGACAGCTGCTTGTGATGTCCAGGATGCTTCTCCCTCCTGCCTTCATTTGGAGCTTGCCACGAGGTGGTGGCACCCTCTTTAGTGACCCAACAGGCTGGAGGAGCTGCCACAGCGTCTGCAGGCCTTGCCCAGACAGTCTGGAACAGGTGCCATGGCAGTAACTTGCTTTCCTTGGACCTGCAGCAGCTTGAGCAGTGCAGGCATGTGCCACAGACACGTAACCACGTCTTACACTGTGGCGTAACCCTGGACAGCAAGGAGATTTCTCCATGATCAGGTTACCAGCCACCCTTTCTGTACACAGCAAATGGCCTTGCAGAGATCTGCATTGCTGCAGCAGCTGTACTTCAGCAGCATGACTCGCTGTCCCAGTACCTGCTGCCTCATTCCAGGCTTAATTGCAGCATTAGCTCTATTGCTCTGACAGCACAGTTTGTGCTGCCTTCTGCCTGTTAAAGGCATGTTGGAGTAGGGGAAAACAGTGGCCTTGGCTGAGGTGCAGATCAGGCCTGTATGACTCCGTTGCATCACTGCTCTCCCTGTTCTTCCCTCCTTTCCTTCTGCCACCATCAGCCTCCCTTAGTGCATCACAGCTCTGGCATAATGTGAGACACCCCATCACCAACGCTGCGTTTTTAGGAGTGACCCTGGTTTGGGGAGTCTTTTCTAACCATTGGAAGGTCAGGGATGGCAACTGTCACTTTCCTGAAAAGCAGTCAAGTTTGCTGTACAGAAGATGGTCCAAGCAGCTCTGCAGGGTGTGTGTGGGAGAGGGGCCTCTTGTCCCATGAGCAGGGAGAGGCACTGGGTTTTAGGAGAGTGCAAGCTCTGCAGAAGCACACAGAAACAGCTCTGGGGAGCTCTGGGTGTGGATATTGTACAACTGACCATGTGTGTACTGTATTGGCTTCTACATTTTCACTTCTATTCCTAAGCATTTTTTCAGTAAATCTGCAGATCCAGATTCAGGCGATGGAAATCCTTTCCCAGCAGTTTTTTTCCTGGTTCTGCCTTGTGTACACGTTTAAATTAGTCTGTGTAAACCAGTGTAAATTTTCTTCTTCCAACTTTCGGAGTTAGGCCTGCAGACAGAATTTAGTGCCTGGTACATGATCTTACTGCAATAAAAACTGCAGAGCTGGACTGCCCAGCAGCTCAGTGTAGAGAGCCCTGAGTGTTTGCCTTAGTTTGTGAGGATGTCCATGTTGATTCACCCAAGCTCCACTGAACTACATTCCTAACCAGTGACTGATGGCAGTGCTGTTGGCAGGTTTTCAGTTTGTTAGTCTCTTCTGATGAGAGAAGGTCTTGCTTGCAACCCTGAAATTTGGTGTCTTGAACATCTGTTATTAATTGACTATATTTTTGCCTGATACTGGATGGCTACTCTTGTAGCCAGTGTGGTGAAAGAGTAACTACTCCAGACTTCCTGCTGTGAAGTTTGAGTGGATAGTTGCACTGTCTGCAGATTAAAGCTGCCTGAATGTAAAACATGACAGGTGTCATGTGTGGGGAGATGGAACTGGGTATGGGAGTATTTTGGATAAGATGCAATAAGATGAAAAGTACAGGTGGTGCTGTGTTGGAAGTTACAGTAACAGGAGTGTGCCATGGTTTTCTGTTGTCTTGAACCTAATTTTTTTTTTTTTTTTCTCTAAAGCAAAAGCTGGCAGGCTGACAAACAGGCAGCTTACAGGACGGACTCTCTGGCTACTGACCATTTAGCTGGTAAGTTCTTATTTTGGGAGAGCCAAAGATCTTGCTGTTGCTGAGCTTGCTAGGCAGAGTGGCTTTCTGAGTGTCTCCCTAAGTCAGGCACCTAAATAAGTTTCTCATGAAGAGGCAGCTTCCTGGGTCCTTTCTCTTTCATCTCTAGGGTTACACAATGGGCTTGGACTGACTGTCCAGACATTCACATACTCAGGTAAAAATTGCACACCACTAATAATTAATAGATTAATGAGGCTGTACTTTAGATTAAAGTATACTTTAAAAATTTGTGGTGTCCCCCTTTCCAGTGACCTTCTTAGGTTACACATCCTCTGCCTTCCTGGGGAGGAGCTCTGGTTTTGGTGACCACTGTGTAGGGAGGAAATATCCCCCGAAATTCCTGTCTGTTTCAACAAGGAAATTGGGCAGCCACTTGGCTCTGTAGGTGCTTTTCAAGAGGATGACTGGAAGAGTGCTCAGTAACATATACTTTGTCTTCCTGGACTGACTTTGTGCATCCAGAGTGGTGTTGGTAATAGTGTTGCCACTTCCATCTCTTGCAGTGGCATACCCGGATTGTGTGTGGGTGGGAAGTCGACAATGAGCTCTGTGGCAGTTTTGACCCAGGAGAGCTTTGCTGAACACCGCAGCGGCCTGGCTCAGCAGCAAGTGAAAGGTGAGTTTCTGTCATGTGCCTCTAGATCCAGACTGCACAGACCTTTTAGACAAGCTCACTCCATATATCTGGTTCCCCAGAAGTATGCATTTTCCTTTCCTGAATTAGTATTGTGCTAGACTCCAGCTTTCCACCCCCAGCAGCACAGTGGTGCTGCTGCACAGTGCAAGGCTGTGAGGAGATGGGCCTGAACACTTCAGAGAGTTCTGGCTAGCAGTGCTCTCAGCCCTGGCATGAGCCACATGCAAGAGTGGGGCGCTGAGCTACACAAGAGCCTCATGGATCAGTGTGCTGGGCTGTCATTTCCACCCTTTGCTCAGCCAGGTGCTGGGGGTGGTCACTGACCACATGAACTGACTCAGTGATGGGTTTTGGTATCCATTCCCAGCTGTGAACTGCCCCTTTTGGTATGGCCCAGTGCACAAGTGAGTCAAACATAATGTACAGGCTTTCCCTAGACTTTGCCCTAACTAGAGTCCTTCTCTGCCTCTTTCCTGGGCTTATGTTTATCTTATCCCCTTCTGACCTGCACCCTTGCTCTGGTTCTTTCACTTCTTTCTGCTTTCCCCTAATTGAACCTCTCCTGACAAAGCTGGCAATAAGGTGCTGTTTGCTGCCACCATTCACTTGTGTGTTCACTCCCTGCACCCCCTGTGCCAGCTCAGGCCAGGTTGGTGGTTTGTGGCATCCTCTGCAGTCTGTGCTATGCCGATGTCAGTCGTGCTCCAGACTTGGCAGCCCCATAGGCATAGCTGTGATAGGATTAATAGCAGGGCACAAGCCATTTGCTCTCCCTTGTTAGTGGTGCCTAATTACAATCGCACTGCCTGTGAACAGGGGCATTTCTGCAGGGAGAGTGACTCATTTGCCCTATTTGCTTTACCCCAGTTACAGCTTTAAACTCTGAAGAAGAGAATGATCCTCCAACCTACAAGGAAGCCTTCCCTCCACTCCCTGAGAAAGCACCATGTTTGGAAGCTGCCCAGGAACCTTCTGGTCCCTGGAGCAAAATTCGACCAATAAAGGCTTCTGTCATCACTCAGGTTGGTGGGAGTGGGTGTCTTATCTCCTGTCTTTTCCCCACTCCCAAAAGTAGGTAAGCAAGTGAAGTGAAGCATTCCCTGGAGTATGAAATCCTTGGTATGTCAGCCTCTTTGTCATGTTTCACCCTGCTACTGCAGCTGAGAGCTAGTAGGGCTGCTCTGGAGGGGAGGGATGTGTTGGAAAACTGTCCAGAAGAAGCTCTGCATCCCTGTTCCACAAACAGCTGAAGCAGGCCTGAAGGGAGGATTGCACAATTCCTGTAGGGAGTGCTAATCCCCCTTTAGGAAGAGTCCTAGTGTGGGGCATACTGGCTGCTGCAGTGCTCCTGCACTTCCCTGGGCACAGCTGGTTGATGTGCTGCACAAACCTGGGAGGTCAGCTTGCCACTAAAGACCTCTATGGCCATGAGAGAGAGAGAGAGAAACTGTTAGGAAAAAGCACACTGACAGCTTGCTGTGCTCTTTCTGTGTCTGTGGCCGAGCAGGTGTTCCATGTGCCGCTGGAGGAGAGGAAGTACAAGGACATGAATCAGTTTGGAGAAGGCGAGCAGGCCAAGATCTGCCTTGACATCATGCAGAAGACAGGAGCTCACCTGGAGCTGTCTCTGGCAAAGGACCAGGGCCTTTCCATCATGGTCTCTGGCAAGCTGGAAGCAGTCATGAAGGCTCGGAAGGAAATTGTTGCTCGTCTGCAGACTCAGGTGAGGGCAGCTAACTGTTTCTCACTTGGTCATTGCTCTTCCCCAAGACTCCTGAATGCTTTGAGACCCTTGGGTGTGTGTGCTTATAAGCCAAAGAGGTGTTATTAGATGACTAATTCGGCTTTGCCATATATTTTCAAAGCATCCAGTTGCCAATTTGGAATGGAAATGAGGCTTAAAATAGGGTTCAAAGCTAATTACAGGCCATGGTGTTGCATGAAGGGTGGAGTCTTCAATCTGTGACTTTGTGCTGAGGTGCTGGTGCTGGCAGGGTACAGGCCCCTCACACAAAATTCACAGTATGTGAGAACAGAATGGTGCTTTCTCTGAAGTCCTTCAGAGAAGAATGTGGAGGGGTGGGGGAAAGAAAAATGGAGAAGAGGGAGTTCTGCCAAGTGCTGGAAGCTGCAGGTTGGGGTTCTGAGTTGTGTAAGTTGAGCCCCATTGGTGGGTGATTGCAGACTCCTTGTTTCAGTTGCTTCTCCTTTCAGTCCTCTGCATTTTGATTTCTTACCTTCAGGTTCTTGAGTTCGATATCAAAATGGTAGTTCTCATTAAGTTCCATCACAGCCAGGTGTCATGGTGTGTTTTAGAGTGTAATGTCCATGGTAGTAAATGCAATAGTTATACCATGTCTGCTCAGTGCTGTTCAGCCCATGTGTCATACCCTGCCAGAGGGAAGAAAAAGAGACAAACCGTACATAATGTGCATCTGAAAAAATGATTTAAGTTGTACTACCACAGATCCATGCCCCACTGTCCTCAATACCCCTCCTACTTGGCCCCAGGTCTGAAAGGTGTGTCTGTATTGCAACTTCTCTTTGGCTTGGCTGGCATCAGTATGTGGACAGGAAGTTGAAGAGTCACATCAAGTGGTCTGGTTTTGATTTGATTTATTTCTTTTTCCCCTTGTAGCTTGAATTGTAAGTGCCTAGTTAGTAGTTACATATTCACTGGGATCAAGAGCATAGTAGCAATCCTAAGCTCTCAGGTCAGTAAAAACTTACTGAGCAGAGAAGAAGTCAGGAATCCCTGTTACAAGCCAGCCCTTTAATGCTGGATTGAGAAAAGTTCTGGAGACCCCTCTTTTTCAAGAGGAGTCATCTAGAAGCAGTCCCTGAAGCAGCATGTGCTGCTTTGAAAACACCTTAGCAGTCAGTAATGGTAAGCGTAGTTGAGCTCTCTGCCTGCTGGAATAAGTTTCTGGTGTTGGATTTCAGTTTCCTAGGGGTCAGACTATGTCTTCTTCTCTGTAGCCTTGGCAGCAGGTATCAGAGTTCAGATAAACTCTACCCCAGAGCCATCATCCCAGTTGCTCTCTGGTGCTGAGAGACTGTGAGACAGTGGAGCATAGACACCTCCTCATCTGTGCCTGAAGGCCTTTGCTTATTCAGGGTACTGCTCCTGGGAAAACAGAAGGCTTTTTAGGGAATAGTAGGGTTTAGACTCCTGGAATACAGGCACCTTAGATCAACTCCTCTGGCCATAGTATCAGTCTTGTGCTAGGTGGATGTGCTGAAGGCACTCTGTTTACTCCTCAGTTGTAGCACTAAGCAGCATCTGAAAAGCTTTCCCTGTACCAGGTGAGGGCTCTCATAGATGCTTGGCCTTTGTATTGCAGGCTTCAGCAACAGTTGCCATCCCCAAGGAGCACCACCGTTTTGTCATTGGAAAGAATGGTGAGAAGCTGCAGGACCTGGAGCTCAAAACTGCAACCAAGATCCAGATCCCCCGCCCAGATGACCCCAGCAACCAGATCAAGATCACTGGCACTAAAGAAGGGATTGAAAAGGCCCGACACGAGATCCTGCTTATCTCTGCTGAGCAGGTACTTCACTCCTGTGATGTCTCTCATGTCATTATCTGAACAGACATTTTGGTTCTCCATGGTATATTAGATGTTTGTAGCTACCATGACCACAGCCAGTGGTAACACTGTTAGTCTGAACAGAGATGTCTGCCATTCCACTGTCTGTTTGAGCACTGGTTCCGGGTTCTGCACCTTCTGCTTCTCCCTTTTGTCCATCTCTAAAGTCAGATAACCACTTTTCATAGTTTAAAGTCAACTATATAAGATGCCAGCTGAGATAAAACAGGAGATTAGAGGTGAGTATCAGAGATTTGGAACAGCAGTATTTGTAGATGGGAAGGGACAGAGCTTGCAAACTGGAAAGGGTGCTTGGTCTAAAGTGTCAAGCAAGACAGCACTGAGAATTCAGCTGTATGTGGCAAAGATGGTAATGTAGTATCAACAGCAGTTTCCAGTGAGGACTGTTGTGGATTCTTGCAGGATAAGCGTGCTGTGGAGCGGCTGGATGTGGAGAAAGTGTACCATCCCTTCATTGCTGGCCCTTACAACAAGCTGGTGAGTGAGCTCATGCAGGAGACAGGGACACGCATCAACATTCCTCCGCCCAGCGTTAACAAGACAGAGATAGTCTTCACAGGGGAAAAGGAGCAGCTGGCCCAGGCTGTGGCTCGTGTTAAGAAGATCTATGAGGAGAAGGTATGGATGGTACCTGGAGCTTCCCATCTTTTCCCCACCTGCTCACAGCCCCTCTTCCCTTCTTGTTCTACTTTTGTGCATCCCTCAGTTGCATACTCCTCGTGTCAGCTCTTGCTCAGCAACCCTTGCAGTACATGGACCTTTGTCTTACCATTTCCTTGCCCAGCAGAGTGGGACTTGGGGTGATTCTGCTGGGGAGGTGACAGGTTTCCTGCTTTTTTGTGTAATGGCTATTAGCAGACAGCAAAGAGCTCTCTGGGTATGTGTTTTCACAGGTGCTGCAAAGGAAGGAGGGAAGTGTGAAGGCTACAGTGTGGCCAACTGACAGTATCAAAATTGTTACATGAGTAGAAGTTTCTGAAAAGTAAATTTCACTTCAGTTTATTTTCCATTGCTAGCGTCACTGTGAATATCCTTGTTGTGAGTTGTTGGTCTGTTTTTCCTCATGGTTACATCTGTATTTGTACCGGTCTGAATTTCAACACAGATAATCAGTTTATAGTGTGGTGTTGCATTACAGCACTGCCTGGGGACAGCTGGGCATTGTGCAAGGGCAGGGGTGTGTATGTGGTCTCTTCCATGTAGTGTCCCAGGCAGCTTAAACAGAATTTTTGTATTTCACCTGTAAATTTTTGAGAATAGGGCTTTCTGTAGGCAGGTCCCAGAGCTGCCAGGCTACTGCAGAACTCCTGTGCTCACCTTTGCTTTGATCTTTCCTGGGTGCTGAGCTTCACTGCATCTTGTGTCTCTTCCTTTCACTTTTGTCCTTCCCTGCTCCCTTGTGATTGATGCTCCAGTGCCTCTGCTCCTACAGAAAAAGAAGACTACTACCATCGCTGTGGAGGTGAAGAAGTCCCAGCACAAGTATGTCATCGGCCCCAAGGGTAATTCCCTGCAGGAGATCTTGGAGAAAACTGGAGTCTCTGTCGAGATCCCACCCACTGACAGTAGCTCGGAGACGGTGATACTGCGGGGCGAGCCTGAAAAGCTTGGGCAAGCATTGACTGAAGTCTATGCAAAGGTATTGACTGGATGGGCCCAGGCCTCCTTTGAAAGCCCCACAAAGATACATCCCTGGGCACTGACAAGTGGAGGGAAGGGTGGTCTCTGTCAGGTTGTCAGGGATGCAGCTTAGAACTCAATAAGGGGGGTGCAGCATGGCAATTGGAAGTGAATTTTTGTGAAGGCCTCTTCCAGTCTGTCTGTCAAACAGCTTCTCTGTCTCTCAGGCCAACAGTTTTACCGTCTCCTCGGTCTCAGCCCCCTCTTGGCTTCATCGTTTCATCATTGGAAAGAAAGGACAAAACCTGGCCAAAATAACTCAGCAGATGCCAAAGGTATGGATGATCTATTAGCTTAGCACCAGTTGAAGTAGAATGTGGTTTAATCCAGCTCACTCTTTGTAGAGAGATAAATGTATTATAGCATGGATAAAACCAGGGAGGAAATGACACAGATCTTATCATATTCAAGGGAACTACCAAATTCTACTGCCTCAAACACTTTCCATCCTGTGTTACTTTCAAGCATTTAGTCCTTCAAAGGAAGCTTTACGTGTTAGTATTTGGAGAATTGATGTAGTAGGGACCTGGAAATGCTGAGCTCAGTGAGGCTTCTCCCTTGTGAGTTAGATGGTATCTGGAGAAAGGCTAGGTGAGGAACTTCTCCAAAGGTCTTGCAGACTCCTGGACAGCACCAAAACCTTGTGCTCTAGACACTGATATGGCCAAAATTGTCAGTTGTCCACTTCTGAAATCCTGTGTACCCTTAGTGATAGGGATTAATGATGTAGGCTTGACTGACAGCATTGACCTGGCTTGTGTATTGGAAAATTCTTACTGGTTTCCTTGCCTTGTGTCTCAAGGTTCACATCGAATTCACTGAAGGAGAAGACAAAATCACTTTGGAAGGACCTACAGAAGATGTGAATGTGGCTCAGGAACAGATTGAAGTCATGGTCAAGGATCTGGTAAGTCGGTGGTACTAATTCTGGCGTATAAGAACAAAGTGGAGAAAGATGGGGTAACAGAACAGAGAGAAAATGTACCTCAAGTCTGTGTGTGTCTTCACAGGCTTAACAGAACTTGCAGAAGGCAAGTTGTGTGGCAGGTGAACAAAAACTTTGGTTATGAAGCTTTTCTTAAAAAATCACGAGCACATCTTTAGTCTTTTGATGCAGAGAAGGAAAGATTCTCTTTCAGTCACAGCTGGAGAGGCATTTAAGTCCCTTTGAATGTTTCACAAGCATGGTGCTCTCACCTCAAAGCAGAGGAGTGTTCTGCTCTGCTCACTAGCAGAGGGAGTGCTTGTAGCTGGCAGCTGGAGTCAGTGCCTGCACTGGCAGTGGGCACAGGCAGCAGCAGAGGGGGCCTGCCCTGCCTAGCCCTGTACAATTCTTTGCAGATCAACCGGATGGATTATGCAGAAATCAACGTTGACCACAAATTCCACCGACACCTCATTGGCAAGAACGGAGCTAACAGTAAGTGGGGTGCCTTTCTTATCCTTCCTGTGCTCAGACTCTGTGGTTAGTTGATCATATCTGCAGCTCAACCAGGGTGCTGCCTCCATTACGTTGCCTCTGCCCTTCTGGAGTGAAGTTGGCACAAGAAGATAAATGGGCAGTGGGGCCTTGGGATGGCTTTAAAGTCTTGGAAAGTTGAACAGATTACTTTGCTGTGTCCTGGCAGAATTTTTGTGTTTTGGGGAGGTTGGAGAGTTCTTTTTAATTTTTTTCAAGTTGGTCTATGTGAATTTCATTTTAGAACTCAGTTGAGGGGGGGTAGAAATCTGCATGGTGAGTTTCTCCCCAGAAAAGAATTTGGGATTTAAAATTAATCTTCTTGTCTAAATATGAAGCTGTCTGGGGAAGAAACAGATGCCTTACTCTGGCAAGTGAACTGTTGCCTCTAGATGCCATAGTATTTAATTGTACAGATTCCTGTGTAGCACAGATCTGCTATTACTGATCCGCAAGGTGAAGAGGCACTTTCCCCTGGTTCAGCTCCACCCCTCTGGCCTTTCCTCAGAGGCTGATGCACTTCTTAAACAGCCTCTAGTCAAGGTGTCTTTGCTCCTAAATCTTGCCCTAGCAG
Source organism: Trochalopteron elliotii (assembly GCA_024734555.1). Classification (NCBI taxonomy): domain Eukaryota; kingdom Metazoa; phylum Chordata; class Aves; order Passeriformes; family Leiothrichidae; genus Trochalopteron; species Trochalopteron elliotii. Next base: position 159,946 of record JANPWX010000469.1, on the reverse strand, counting down.
AGTGTGTCACACAGCCCTTGCCTTGCAGTTAACAGGATTAAGGACCTCTACAAGGTGTCTGTGCGCATTCCCCCGGACAATGAGAAGAGCAACCTGATCAGAATTGAAGGAGACCCACAGGGGGTCCAACAGGCCAAGAAAGAGCTGCTGGAACTCGCTTCCCGTATGGTTAGTGGGATGTGATGCCTGGGAGGCCACAGAGTTTGAGTTCTTGTGTTCCCTAGTAACCTTCTGGTAGAGGTGTGTGCCCCTTGCCCACTGAGCACTTGGATCTCATGACAAGTGCAAGTTCCTCTGTTCCCTTGGATCCTCTTCTCTGTCACCCTAGAGTGAATTATGTTTGGAGGAAAAACACTGATGACAAGTAACCTGTCGGGCAGCAAACTGGTAATTACAATTCTGTGGCTCACCTGCTGAGCACTCCACGTAAACTCTGTTCTCCACAGGAAAATGAACGCACCAAGGACCTAATCATTGAGCAGAAATTCCACCGGACCATCATTGGGCAGAAGGGCGAGCGGATCCGGGAAATCCGGGAGAAATTCCCAGAGGTAAGAATTCTAGGAGATGAGGGATTCAGAGGGCATATTTCCTATATTGGTAATAGACACGTGGTCAGTAAAGTCATAAATGTAATGTCTCTAAGTATGGAGAATATCTAATTGATATGTGTCTACTCATACATCTAATACAAGTGAGAAAATGTTCTTCTGGCCAGAGACTACTGATGTGCTTATCTGCTTCCAAATGGGGAAGGAGATTTGCAGGATTCCCCCCAGCCTTTGCACATGTCTGACATGCCAATTCTTGTATTTGTTTGAGTTGACCCTAAGTGACTGTTTTCCTGCAGGTTATAATCAACTTCCCAGACCCTGCACACAAGAGTGACATTGTCCAACTCAGAGGTCCCAAAAACGAGGTGGAGAAGTGCACCAAGTACATGCAAAAGATGGTGGCAGACCTGGTAAGGGAGACTTCTGTCTGCTATTCTCTCTTCTGGATAACCCTGGAATAGGGCAGAGCTGTAGTGGCTTGGCTAGGGCTGACACACCTCAAGATGAGGGAACTGTGGACATGGTTCTAAGTGTATGGGGGCAGGCAAGTAATACCTGTTATTTAAGGGCTATAGGAGAGGGTACATGTCTTTGTTTATTCTTGGAAGTGTCCCATATGGAGAATTCCTTGGGTCTAAGCCTGTTGTCAGAAGCTTGTTTATCAGGTTCCTGGGACAGTGCCTCACTTGCCAGGATGGTGTAATCTTCAATTCTCCCTTCTTTTCTCTCTTAGGTTGAAAACAGCTTTTCTATTTCTGTTCCCATCTTCAAACAATTCCACAAGAACATCATAGGGAAAGGAGGTGCCAACATCAAGAAGGTGAGATATCTTTCCTGTCTTCACTGCTCATTATGGTGACTGCCTGCAGCAAAATCTCATTCACTGGTCTCCCCTGCTCATTGCTAATGTAAAATAAAACCTCCAAGGTCTTTTTTCCTGACATGGGACATCTCTCAAGTGATTTTGCTGGGATTTTTTTTTAATTGTGGCAGATCCGTGAAGAAAGCAACACCAAAATAGATCTCCCAGCTGAGAACAGCAACTCAGAGACAATTGTTATCACGGGCAAAAGAGCAAACTGTGAGGCTGCTCGCCACAGAATTTTGGCTATCCAAAAGGAACTGGTAAGTGAAACAGCTGGTCTGTGGCAGATTAGGGACTTGAAAACATAACTATAGGAGTTACAGGAGATATAAATATAGAAGTGCTTGTAGTGGGGTGCGGCAGCGGGGAGACAAATATGGATGTCAATCTGTTCTTGACTCTTCAACTGAAGTTTGTGGCTGCTCATGTGTTAGGAGTGGCCAGTCCCAATTCCCTCTGGTCAGGCATTTCTCACACTCAGCTCTGTAAAGCTCCTGGTAGTGTGGGAGTTAGAGGACAAGCAGAGTCTGTGCAAACACAGACTGTTATTGCTCTAACATGACTAACACCCCGTACTGTCCTTGCTTAGGCCAACATCACAGAGGTGGAGGTCTCTATTCCTTCCAAACTCCACAATTCCCTCATTGGCGCCAAAGGCCGCTTCATCCGCTCCATCATGGAGGAATGTGGTGGAGTCCACATCCACTTCCCCACAGAGGGCTCTGGCAGTGACACTGTGACCATCAGGGGCCCTGCCCAGGATGTGGAGAAAGCCAAGAAACAGCTGCTACATCTGGCAGAGGAGAAGGTGAGCCTTGCCTTACAGGGGAAGGAGCAGGTTGGTTTGACCAGCTGTTTCTTTTCGGAGGTCGAAGTGGTTCCCTCTGTCTGCATGGAAGCCTTTGGCATCAGTTGAGCAAATCCTCTTTTGAGGGATTTGAGTACAGTTTGGTTGATTAAAAGAAAGCTGTACTTCCATCCTAGTGACAATGAGTTCTCCTCTCATGGGTAGAAGAACTGTCTGTAATGCATCTCTGTCCAGACAGATGATAACTCAAGGTTAAGGTTCCCTGCTTCTGTGGTTTGAATGTTCTTGGGTATCTGCCCTTCTCTGAAACAGTTTACTCTGTAGATCTCCTTCACTTTTTTCTTAGTCTCTGTATTTCAGCTCCAGTTCTTCCATTTCACTGCATATCTTCAGATTTGAGAGCTTTTGGTTACAAGACCTTGCTCTGGGTTGTGGCTGACTGACTGTTCATTTTAATAGCAAGCTTTCCAGGGTCAGCATGTGAACATGCTCTCCCTGGAAATTGGTTGGTTGCCTCTGGGAGCCTGGCTTGCAGCAGACAGTTAGCAAATGATTGTGTTGCCTTTTGTGCATGTCAGACCCTTCTCCTAGGGAAGTCTCTGCTCATATTCTCATTGGTCACTCCGAGTGTACAGTTGGTATTTGGCCCTGAGAACATCTTTGGGGTGGTGTTTCTAATTTAAGACATTGTATGCCTTTTTTACTTTGAACGGTGCACTGCATCTACCTTGCTTTTGCAGCACTCTGCATGTGGGTGCAGGTAACACATCTACCTGCTAACTGTTGATGCTGATGGATGTTTTCTATATATTGACATGTTCCATGGGTCTCTGGCTCCTTTCAGCAAACAAAGAGTTACACTGTGGACCTCCGTGCAAAGCCAGAGTACCACAAATTCCTTATTGGTAAGGGTGGTGGCAACATCCGTAAGGTGCGAGACAACACAGGGGCCCGCATCATCTTCCCCACCTCTGAGGACAAAGATCAGGAACTGATCACTATCATGGGAACAGAGGAGGCTGTCAAAGAGGCACAGAAGGAGCTGGAAGCCCTCATCAAGAACTTGGTATGAACTTTTTCTGCTTTCTTGCATCTCACTGTGGCAAGATGTAATGAGTCAGCATGAAGGAGCTGCTTGTCCTAAAACCATTTGCTGCCCTTCATGGGAGCTCGGGAAGATCCTTCCTTACCCTGGAAGCTGATTGCTTCCAGGTTGTAAGCTGATTGCTGTTGAGTGCAGCCAACTCGTGCCTGTCACCAGGACAGGTGGGGTTGACTGGCTGTTGTGTGTTGGCAGGATAACGTGGTTGAAGACTCCATGGTGGTCGACCCCAAGCACCACCGCCACTTTGTCATCCGCCGAGGACAAGTTCTCCGTGAGATTGCAGATGAGTATGGTGGTGTGATGGTCAGCTTCCCGCGCTCCGGCACCCAGAGCGATAAAGTCACCCTCAAGGGGGCCAAGGACTGTGTGGAGGCAGCCAAGAAACGCATCCAGGAGATCATCGAGGACCTGGTATGTTGTAGAAAAGCTGTTTCTTCTGTACTCTGTTCCTTCTGCAATGTGCTACCTGAATTTGCTGTATGACCAAGCTTTCTGTGAACAAGTCCCGTGGTAGTTCTTGGGTTTGAACCTTTGCTGTCAACATACACAGTCTGCAGACTTTAGATCCTGGAGGTAGCAGCTGGCTGCAAAATGGCAATGCTGTATGAATTTCCCTCTCTGACAATCTTCTCAGTTTTTAGGGGTAGAAGTAGGAGACTACTCCTTGATGTACATCTAGACATTAAAAGATTGGAGCCTTTTTGTGCCACTCTGTGTCTGGCCTTGAGCAGTAATTGCTTTCAGGGGTTTCCTGCACTGTTAGTATTGGCTTTGGGAAGCAGTCAAGTGTCACACCTGTTCTCTTCCCTTTTATCTTTATTTTTTACATTTTTTTCTAATGCTTCCTCCTCTTCAGGGTATTAAAGAGTTTGAAGCCTGAAGTCTTGGAAACCTTTAATGTCCTGAGTTGAAGGCAGCTTTAAATCCTCTGCTCTCCTCAGAGAGGAACAATTCTAGGAAACTTTCAGTTCTTCTGTCAGCTGTTGTAATCTTTTCTGACTCCTCTCTGTGTCCATTTTGGGTTGCACCATGCACAAACATCCTGTTTTCTGGTGTGAAAGAGGCTGCACCACAATAGAGCAACTCTGCTTTCCCACAGGAAGCTCAAGTGACAATCGAATGCACCATTCCCCAAAAGTTCCACCGTTCCATTATGGGCCCCAAAGGATCCCGGATCCAGCAGATCACCCGGGACTACGGTGTCCAGATCAAATTCCCTGACAGGGAGGAAAACCCAGGTAATACCTGTGGATGCATGTTTGGATGGTGGTTGGGATGATCAAATGAGTGTAGTGTAGCCTACACTCTGTACCAGTGGGTATGCTCTGCTTAAAATTTATGGGGAGAACTGATCCCTGGTATTCCTGCAGTGTCCTTGAATCTGGGCTTAGCATCAGCCTTGTCCTCTTGGGAAGGGGACAGTTTCAGGAGGTCAAACTGCAGGCCTGGGTGTTGTGAACATGTTGTCACTGCAAAGCATACAGAGAACAAGGACTTACCCTGACAAAAAAGGCTCCGTGGGCTTAGTGAGGTCTCACTGATGCCTGAGCCTTAGGATCTGGTGGAAGGAGGTAATGAGTGAGGAGGGGGCTCTGTGCATTGAACACGAGATTTTCCATGTTTTCAGCCCCTGTTGTGGAGCCAGCTGTGCAGGAGAATGGTGAGGAAGGTGGGGAAGGCAAGGAAGGGAAGGACACAGATCCCAGCTCTCCAAAGAAGTGCGATATCATCATCATCTCTGGCCGCAGGGAGAAGTGTGAGGCGGCAAAGGAGGCGCTGCAGGTGTGTGGCTTTCTCAGCCCCTTGCCCTGTTAAGGTGGGGATGCTTGGATGTAATTTTTGGTGGTGGTAATAAAAGCTGCTCAGTCTAGGTACAATGCCAGTGGTCAGTGATGCTGGCTGTAGAGGGGGTCTGCACTGCTCAAGGGAAGCCCCTCTGCTCTGTGACTTTGCCTGGCAGCTTGAATTAGTGCCTGACTTTGCAATTACTAGTGCTTGTAAGCAGCCCAAATAGCCATAAAAGCATGACATGATTGTTTTATGGAGCACAGCTGGGAAGAGGAGGAGTCTGGTTGAGGCTGAGTCATTCCAGGTTCAGCAGACTTTGCCATGCTTCTGTAGCAATGTTTCCAAATCTCTGCTAGACTGAAGCCAAGGATATGAAAACAACCTGTCCCACAGGTGGGGTTTCAGATGGCTTGTTTCAAAAACATGCAACAGGTCATTTTGGTGTTCCCAGCTGTCCTTTCTTCCTGTCAAATTTGTATCCTGACCACAAGAGGAATGTACCTCTCTTCAGCAATGTGTTCTTTTGGACAAGTATATGGCATGCTAGAAGACAGGAGAAGTTTTTCCACTGGTAAACTGTGCTCCATCCCCTGCAGGCTCTGGTTCCTGTCACCATTGAGGTGGAAGTTCCCTTTGATCTTCACCGTTACATCATAGGCCAGAAAGGAAGTGGGATCCGCAAAATGATGGATGAGTTTGAAGTAAGTTGTCCCCCTTCCTTCCATCTCTGTCCTGGAGAATCTGTAAGCGACTGTGTTGGGGGTTTGGACAGTTAAAACATACTCAGGTCTGCTGTGGAATCCAAGGCTCCATGATAGGAAAATGATCCCTGTGTTTTGGACCCTGGATCCAGGGCTTGGTGGGTTTTGTGCTGAAGCTGTAACAATTGGTGTTGATGCTGTGAGTATTGCATGACTTGTTTGGTGTCTGCAGGGATTCCTCATCAGTGTGAGAGTTGTTTTCCTCCTGGGCTCTGGGAAACAGCTCTGCTGTGCCTACCCATTCAGGAGAATTCTCCAGAGCCTCTGGGGCTGTTGCAGGTTGGCTGCAGTCAGTGTTGTTGAACATATATTTGTTTCCTGGCCTCTCTAGGGCAGCACAGGGCTGGAGAAACAGAATTCTATTCAAAAACCATCTAGAAATGGTCCCAGGCAACTGACTCCAGGTGGTCTAGCTTGATGACCTCCAGAGGTCCTTTACAACAGCTATTCTATGTGTTTTAGGCTGCCTGGGTGGGAGCTGGTCTTGGTGTCAGGGGAGACCAGCAAGGTGCCACTTTGCAGTCAGAAGCATCACAAGTGATACAGAGTGAGCAGTGAATACAAAATGATTGTCGCTGCTTGTTACTCAGGTGAACATCCAGGTGCCTGCTCCTGAGCTGCAGTCAGATATCATCACCATCACTGGGCTGGCTTCCAACCTGGACCGTGCCAAGGCCGGGCTCCTGGAAAGAGTGAAGGAGCTGCAGGCTGAGCAGGAGGATCGGGTAAGGCCTGTGCCTGTCCTTCCTTCCAGCCAAACATGGCTTCAGCCTCTGGGCCCAGACTCCTGGAGCACCTCGTCTTTTAGGGGCACCCTCAGCTGCTCTGTGGGTGTGGGATGGTCATAAATGGGTTACTGAAATGTAGCTCATTTACCATGAACTGACAGGAGAGTTTGGGAATGTAATTTTGGACTGTCCAGGTCTCTCTTGCACCTTCACGTACTTTCGAGACGCTGGTGGATGGGAACCTCACTGTGTTGCCAGTCACTCTCTTCCTATCCCCACTGAATCCTTACCACAGCTCTGAATAATAGGCTAGGGATGAGTTGGGTGGTTGTTTGCTGTGTGCAGTTTCCCTCTGAACTTGTCTCCAGTGGATGGATGGTTTGGCTGCTCAAGCACGACCCTGCAAAATCTGTTCCATGTATCTCAGCAGCCAGAAGGAAATGCTGTGACTTAAGTGGACATCACTGGAACAGCCATGGTGTGCTCCCTGTCCTCACTCCCCTTCTCCTCTTCCAGGCCCTGCGAAGCTTCAAACTGACAGTCACTGTAGATCCCAAGTATCACCCTAAAATCATTGGGCGGAAGGGAGCAGTGATCACCCAGATACGCACAGAGCACGAGGTCAACATCCAGTTCCCTGACAAGGACGATGAAAGCCAGGTGAGAGATCAGACAGAGTGCAAGATGTCTCTGAACATCCTCTTGAGAGCTCTGAACTCTCCCCACTGCCTTTGGATAAGGTGGATGGTAAAGGGGGTTAGCAGGGAGAAATCTTGCTCAACTGCTTTGGTTTCTCCCACATCTCTGTGCCCCAGGCCCAAGACCAGATCACCATTACTGGCTATGAGAAGAATGCTGAGGCTGCCCGGGATGCCATCATGAAGATTGTTGGTGAGCTGGAGCAGATGGTTTCTGAGGATGTGACTCTGGACCATCGTGTCCACGCGCGCATCATCGGGGCACGTGGAAAAGCCATCCGGAAAATCATGGATGAGTTCAAGGTGAGCACTGGGGCAGTGCCACACAGCTCAGGCTGGGCCTGGGCAGCCACCTTCTCCTGTGTAAAGAGCTTGGTGCTGAATGAGGCTCACATCCTGTGGTTCTTGTGTGTTGTGCCTGTTCAGATGTGAAAAAAAAGCCAGTGCTCCCCTACTCACCTTCAGCTCCACCAGCATATGAGCAGCATCCCTTGCCCAGGGTACCCTGGTATGCCCAGAGCATCCAGGCTGTGTGGGCACCATAGCCAGACACCAGCTGAAGCATCCCCACACCACCTCAGCTCTGAGTCTGAGTGTTTCTCTGGAGCCAGGCCAGGAGCTTTTCCTGTTTTGCTGGAACCCAAATGGAAGTGGACCCTGGGGGAATGCTTCCTTGGTGCTCTGGGTTAGCCCTGCAAGCAGCACTGAGTTCTGTCCCTCTCCTGGAGCCCTTTGTTGGGATTTTTGCAGGCAGGGTGCCAGTTGATCTTGAGAGAGAGGAGACTGTGTATGTCAGCTACTTTGATTACTGGAAGTGGGCAGCCAGGCCTCTTGCTGGGAGGCTCTGTGAGGAGGCTGTCCCCAGAGCCCCCAGCTACTTGAGCTTAATTCAGGGAATTCCTCTGGCTTTTCTCTAGGCCACTGTGATCCCCTTGACTTTGGGAATCATGGCATATTCTCAGGGCTGTGGATGTGGCAAAGCCAGCTGGCTCTGGGAAGGTCAAATGGCATCAGCAGCAGGCTTTACTGCAGGGGCTGCAGTGAATGTGAATACTGAGGGATGGGATTTTGGAGACCTGCATTTTGGCTGGGCTCAGTTATTGAAACAAACTGGTTTCTAAATGAGCGGCCTTTGGGTTTGGTCCTGTCTTGTTTAGATTTCTGGCACCCATCTGGAAGGCAGGGTGTGAGAGAGCACAATGCTTGTGCATAGGGTGCACTAGGCCAGCTCTGTAAAGTGATTGTCAACCAGGATTATTCTGTGGCAGACACAGCTCATTGTACTTTCATTGTGGTGATGGCTCAGTGGTAAAAATGCTTGCAGCAGTGTGAGGACACTGTCTGGAAATGCAGCCCCTCTCCTACCTCTGCTGCAGGAGCTGCCCAGAAAACAGTGAGCCTCTGGGAGTGAGAGCAGCAGGGACTGCTGGAAGTTGGGTCCTTACTACAGACTGCTCTGCTTTCCTCCCCAGGAAACTGGGCAAGCTTTGGGGCCAGCCATATACCTGCTCACCCTCAGTGTCTGAGCTGTGGAGGTGTGAAACAGACTTGTGGCTGTGAGCAGACAGTAATTAGGGCATCAATGACAGTGATCTGTGACAAGGGTCATGGGGAGTGTCTGGCATTTCAGATGTGCAGATATAAGTCTTGTGCTGTTCCTTGTGTTACAGGTGGATATTCGCTTTCCCCAGAGTGGAGCTCCTGATCCCAACTGTGTGACTGTGACAGGGCTCCCTGAGAACGTGGAAGAAGCTATTGATCACATCCTGAACTTGGAGGAGGAATATGTAAGTGTTCAGCAAATCTGTGGTGGTGCTTAGCAAGAGCTTCCCCTGCCACAGAGCTGGATGTCTGAGCTATGTCCATGTGGTATTTTCTTCCACTGCATCAGAGAAATTGAGCCCTGTGCAGGTGGCTGCCTCCACTGCAGCTGTCCCTCACACCAGCTGGACTGTCCCCTCTGTCCAGGAGAGGACAGAATGAGAATGCTGGGACACCCCAGGATGTGCATGTTCTTGCCTTGTGGCAGCTTGCACCAATTAAAAGTTGTGGCCCTCAGACTAGAGCAGAAGCACCATTTTTGGTCATTGTAGAACAGGCTGGTGGGCTTGAACAGTTTGCAGTGTGGTGAAATGAAGGGGTGGGTATTTTACTCCACTTTGAGGAGTTATCCAGATCCCCCCTCACTGGTTGTGTCACTGCAGCTTGCAGATGTGGTGGACAACGAGGCAATGCAGGTATACATGAAGCCCTCCTCACATGAAGAGTCCAAGGCCCCATCCAAGGGCTTTGTGGTGAGAGATGCCCCCTGGGCCACTGTTAACAACGAGAAGGTGAGTGCTGCTTGTGCTGCAGGGTGTGGGGACATTTCTGTCTGTGCTGGGGACACAAACACTCTCTCCTTGGTGACAGGGAAAGCAGCTTTTTGCTGCTCCTTGTGGCCTGAACACAAGCCTGGGCTGTCCAGCTTTCAAAGCACTTTCCCAGTGTGTTGTCCGCTCTGGCTACACCACTGTGGAGCTATTGGGGAGTGGGGGTCCTTACCAGAAAGTGTCCTGCCAGGTTTGTGTTATTTTTAGGGGTAGGGATAGGGCCTGGGACTTGAGACTCTTGCTGCAGCACAGAACTGGCTCAGTGTTTGCATCATCTCTGAGTTGGGACATGTGGCAGCTCATCCTCAGCTGCCCCAGTGCTGCTGCAGGACTGGCCTGACCCTACTCCAGTGTCCCAGTTACTGATCTGGGACCCTTGAGCCCTTTGCACCTTATCTGCACCCTCCTCAATGTCACCTCTGGGTGTCCTGGGGCCACAATTGATCCTTTTTGTCCCTTCCCCATTGTCTCTCCTCCTGGGATATCAGCGATGCTGCTTAGCTCAGGGCCTCACCATGTAAGTTCACAACACGGCAGGAGCTTAACTTGTTCCCTTTTTGTTTGCTCTAGGCCCCTGATATGAGCAGTTCTGAAGACTTCCCCAGCTTTGGGGCTCAAGTGGCCCCCAAGACTCTTCCCTGGGGACCCAAACGATAATGACCTGGAAGCAGAAACTCCTCCAGCCCGCTGACCTGACACTAACCTGCCACAAATACTTACTGTCTGAAATCTGACCCAGCGGCTGGAGCACAAATCAATTGTCCCAAGAGGTCTCCTAATGGTGTCTGGAGTGCTAGACCCCATCCTGCTCCCCCCTCAGCTATCACCGTGTCTAGGACCCACCCTCATCTCTTGATGGATATTCTTTCCTCCTTTGGAACAAGACTTCCACTCAGATTCAAACACTAAATGTGTGTGTTTTTGTTAGAAACTTCATAATTGACTCCAAGTGGCTAAGATTTGCAACTTCCCAAGCGCTAGCAGAGCAATCTGCTCTCTTGAGCATGTCTGACTAGGCATTCTCGCCTTCATTAGGAGACCTCCTTTACTGTGGCTAGGAATCTACTTCCTGTCTCATGACCTCAGGAAATAAATTTCCTTGACTTTCTAAAGCCAAAACGTTTGCCCTCTTTCCTTTGTGTTTATCCCAGGCCTTACCTTACCTTTGTAGAGTGCAATCAACTTTTTTTTCCTTTTAACTGCCAAAAATTCATTTAATGCTGATAGCTGACTGTGGGGAGAGCTGAAAATAATCTATAAGGTCAGAAACCTGCTTTTTAAAGAAACAAAACCTTCAATAGGCTGTAGAGACAGCAGAGCTGGAAGGGGCCAGAGCAATGTGTGGCTCCCCTGGTCAGGAAAACACCTTTGAGCGCGGCGAGCACCCGTCCCTGCGCCGCACCAAGCACAGCCCCAGCCTGCACACTTGACCAGTCTTCCAGTGCTTGATGACAGAGCTGCTCCTTGTTCCCCCTTCCCAGCAGTGTGAGCAGGCAGGAGAGCCAGCACGTGGCACTGTGGCCACATGGGACAAGGTCTGGCTCGGCTGAGGTCGCCGCAGTGACACGGCTCAGGAGCAGCTGGTGGCGGGATGCACAGCCTGGAGGAGCTGTGGCCTGCTGTTAGTGCTGCAGCAGCTGGGCATGAGCAGCAGTCACACCGTTCCTGTTGCCTTCTTTCTACCTCAGACATCAGTATGATGGGGGCCTCTCGATGGTCATGGGTTAGCAGCTACTCCAGCTGTCACCTGGGCAGCCATAGGAGAAGCAAGAGGAGCCTTGTGTCTCTGCACAGCTGTGAGAGCTGCTCCAGAGGGCAGCAGAGCGTGGTGGTGCTGAGGCAGGCTGTGAATCTGTAGGACTGCATGCTGAGCTAGCACAGGGCTTGGCCCCAGGGCTGTGGGTGCAGCTGTGCCATAGCCCTGGGCTGCAGAGGTTGTGTGAGCCAGGCTTCTGCTCCGACAGCATTTGGGGTTGATGTGTGTGCTGAGCCCTCCTGAGACCTCCATCATGTGGTAGAGGGTGATCCATGATCTGTAACTCGGGGCCACTTGCACCTGGGCCCTGCCACAGCTTGCTCAAAGGGTGTTGTGTCTGAGCTCCTCCAGCAAGTAAGAGGGAAAGCACATCTTTGTGGAGGGAGGCATGCAGGGTGGGGTTTTTGTGTGCCCCCACTTCCCTGCATCGGTCCTACAGAGCTTGTAGTCTGAGCCATTCCTCTGTCCCAGCTGCTTCAGCTCTTGGACAAGCAGCCTCTCTTCTCCAGTGCTACTGACAGAGCACAACTGTGGCAGGCTGAGCCCAGCCACTTTGCCTTTCCCTCCTCGGGACAGGCCGAACATGCCGATGCTTTTCCTCCCTGCGCCAGCTCTTCTTGGCAAAGACTGCTATGCAGAAGTCAAACCAAAACCTCACAGTGCTCTCCTTTAGTCTGAGAACCAAGTGAAACGGACCATGGCCTGTTGTGGGGTGCCTGGTTGCCCCTGAAGGACAGGGTGGCCTTGCCCCCAGCACGGGAGAAGGGGAACTAGGGTGGTACCTTCCCATCTGCATCTGTCAGAAAATGGTTAATTACCCTGTAGCTTAGGTCTGCCCTGCATCACCAAGCCTATCACCCCCCTCCTCCTCTTTATGCCCCCGTGCCCTCACCAATTGCACAGCAAGGCTTGAGTTACATCCAGGGCACCCACTGCCTTGGGCTCATGCCCCACAGCCCAACCTTCCACTCTAAAGAAGGTCATGAAGTGATTGTACCTAGTACTGTCCCCCCACCACCCTCCTTCTGCAGCAGACTGTGGCATGTGTCCATTTCTTCTCTTTGACGTCTTCCATATTGTACGTTTCCATAGCAATGATCCCTTGGCCTTAACTTTGGAATTTGGAGACTATATGCAAACATGTAAAAAGGCTCATGAGTATGGATGACACTGGAATTTTATAAATTCTAAAATAAAACCTGAAACAGCTTGGAGTGTGGTGGGTATTATTTCTGCTGGTGGGGTGAGATCCAAGACAGCCCATGCTGGGCTGGGTTTAGCCCAGGGATTTAAGGAATTGAAGTTTGCACACCTGAGCCTTTGGTGTGGCCATGCCCTTGAAGGGTGGGACTCACACAGCAAGCAGGGGGTGAAAGGTAAGGGCTGAGAGCAGGAAAGGGGCAGGAGCTGTGCCCTCCTCTAGGGAAGCACAAACCTGCTTGTCTCCTGGCAGCTGGTGCCAGGGAGGCTGCTGCTGTAAGGGAGGAAGGGGAGGCATCAACCATGCTCCCTCTTACTCAGCTGCTGCACAACCAGAGCCTCTTTGGCCAGGTGCTGTTCACACTTGATCTTAACCTCCACAGCCTCAGGAATGTCAGGTACCAGCCTGACATGCAATCACACATCCTACAATGAAACCCAAATGCTGGGAGTGGATGGGGAGGTGTGGGTTGGCTGCTGTGGGTGAGTCCTTACCCCTGCCCCAGCAGCACAGCCTGGGCCACCCAGCTGGGCTCAGCAGCTGGTACCTCAAAGGTTACAATGAAACCTGAGCAGAGCCAGCAGCTGGCAGTAAGTCAAGGTCAGGCTGCCATGCTGCCCCTGAGTGCTCTGTATCTGAGGGAGCAAAGTGCAGCAGGTACTGAATGAGCTCCCTAGCAGCTACTCCTGCTCCCAGCCTGGCATGCCAGGGCACAGCAGAACCAGTCCTCAGCCCTCAGCCAGCTGCTGCTGGGACCTAAGTCCCACAGGTAACCTGGCCCCGGGGGAGCTTGTTCTTCACAGAAGCACCTCCCTCCACAGTGGTGTCCTGTGCCCCTCCCCATTACCCCACAGAGACGTGTCCAGCACAGGCTCAGCCCTGGCACCAGTGAGGGCCCCCAGGACCTCAAGGAAGTGGATGGACAGCGTGGGCCTGGCTAAAAGTCACTCCTAAACAAAATGTTTGCTGTGGCAGAGGCAGAGAAAGGCAAAATCCGAGCCTAAGGAAGGAGCCAGCTGAGGCTGGAATGAGCTCCCACAAAGTCCCATGGTGTGTGCACCAGGTTCACATTGCCATGCTGTTGTGGATGTACCCATAGTATGCATGGGGCAGAAAATCAGAGGTGAAGGCTGTGAGGGGGGCCTGGATGCAGGGATATGTGCTGCAGCAGATCCTGCAGCTGGGGGACAGCCCACCCCACCCTCCTTCATGCCCTCTGCTTCTGGGGTGACTTCGTGCATCTCCTTGCCCTCAGCCTGACAAACCAGACACGACACTGCTCTGGGACAGCAGACAGCTGCTCTCTTCCCCCAGTTACTGCCAAGCAAGGCCCAGAGCATGACAGCTGCCCCCTGCCCATGGCTGGAGCTGCACCTTCTGCACAGGCAGACCCACCCCGAGTACTGCTGCTCCCCTCATCACGCTGCATCCTGCAACACCCAAACGAGTTTTCCCTCAATTCCCTTACTCCACCTGCAGCCCCCTCACCCCCCTGCCTGCCCAGCACACGTTGCTGACAAAGGACAGGGGAGTGATGAGCTCCAGGATGGAGAAAGATGCCAATGCCCAAACCCATTCAGCCACAGGCTGCTGGTGGTCACAGATGCACTTGTGGGCATCCAGGCAGAGCAGTTGTAGAGCAGGGCAAAGAGGGGTGCCAGGGGACTGGCTGCCACAAAAATGGTGATAGAGCCAAACTGCAGGACTGGGAGAAAGAGGAGGAAGAAGAGCAGAGAGGGACAGACTGAGATGACAGCATTAACTGCAGCATGTGCAGCCCCATCCCGTGGGGAGTGAGGCAGTCCTTCTCCCTCCACCCCCTGCAGGCTGCTCAGGGTGAAAACTCCTCTGAAGGATTCCTGCAGTTCCTGCCTCTCCACACCAGCTTTCTCTCTCCCAGAACCTCTCAGCAC
>JANPWX010000469.1:123834-145389 GCA_024734555.1 Trochalopteron elliotii | reverse complement strand
GTTCCTGCCTCTCCACACCAGCTTTCTCTCTCCCAGAACCTCTCAGCACTCCCCAGCCTGAGGCCATCCCTGTCCATCTCCAAGTTCTCATCAAGCAACCCTTAAAATCCCCAGCAGCTGGTGGTCCATAACCCAGTGTGCCTGCTCCACCAGGGCAACTCCCCCTCCTCACCCTCCTTCTTGGTTGAGACGACCTTCCACTTATGCCACCAGCTCTTCAGCTTTCTGGAGGAACAAAAGAAGGGCCACCATTGTCCTCTGCTACTGAACATGGCCTTGGCATCCTGTGTGGGCTCAGGGATGTGTGATGGCCCTGGCAGTCAGGGCATACTCACAGGATGGCCACCTCCTGCACGTTGCTGATGATCTGTTTCCCCACCATGGTGACCAGCAGCTCCTGGAGAGCAGCTCATGGTGCCAACTCCATGGAGCATCCACTGGGGACAGAAGGGCCCTCAGCCTGCTGCCACACAGAGATCAGACCCCAGCATGGGCAGGTATCCCCAGCACACACCAGCTGGGAAGGCCAGAGTAGGGTCTCTCCCAGCTGGCACTCAGCTCCTCATTGTGGATCCCCAGAGAGCTCAGGTGGTTTCTGCAAACAAACCTGCAGGAACCAGAGCTGTGAGTGGACACCCCAGGCACTGAGTCCAGGAGTGCATCCAGAGCAGCCCCAGGGGAAGAAGGGCTGATCTGGTTCACTGAGCCCTCTTCTTGCTTGCCAGGGTGGGACAAAAGGGCTGGTGATGTGTCCCAGACTGGGACCAGTTAACCCAAAACTGGCTGGCACTGCCTTAGGCCCAGGCATCCTGTGGCCTTGTGAGGGCTCCCACTCTCTGATGGGACAGTTCTGCCACAGTGCTCCTTGCCCATGATGGCAGCAGCACTCCTCTGTCCTTCAGCCCTGCCCAAAGGCCCAGGAACCTGCTTTTCAGGGGCCAGGGAAAAAAGTGATGGGGCTTGGAGGAGAAGTTCAGAAGCAAAATGAGATGGGATCCCACAGCTGTCCATGGGACAAGAGTGGTGACGGGGATCACTGGGTCCCCCCTGGAAAGCAAGGAGGCTGCAAACCCCATCAGAGCCCCACAGAAATGCAGCTGGTCATGCAGAGTGGGGCACTCAGGAGCACTGGGGCACTGCCCCCTTCCCCTGCAAGCTTGGGCACCACAGCCCCTCCCCTGCAGAGACCCCCAGAGCTGGAGCTGCTGCACAGGGAGCATCCAGCAGCAGATGGGGCACCAGCCCTTCTCCACAGGAGTCCTGTGCTGTGGGGAGAAGGTGACTCCAGCAGAAGATAAAAGACAAGGCTGCTGGCACCTGTACATGTTTATATGGGTGGCACTGGGGTGTCTCTGTGCTGGTGTGGATCAGCCTGGTAGAACTGAGCCAGGAGATGAGCTCAAACACATCACAGCCCTGCAAGCTGTGCCTCCCCTCCTGTGAGAGGCCCCCATGGCAGGGCATATCCTCCCCTGCATCCAATAATCCACAAATCAAGGCTGCATTTACCACAAGGGGATAGAAATCTGGAGTCAGGTCACTGGGTACCTCTTTTATGTGTATCCCAGTGGAGTGAAGCTTGTCCAGAAATTTCTTCCTCCAGGTCCTGTGGATGGCAGCAAATCTCTCCTGCAAGTCCCTGTTCTCACAGCTGTCCTGCTGCCAGCTCAGCTCCTGGGGGATGGTTCCCCACACCAGGACCAAGTCTGAGGCAAGGAAAGGGATCTTGTGCTGGAACCCAAAGCCATGTTTGTCCTCCATGTCTCTCTCCTCCAGGACTTGGTGCTCTTGTGGGGGTGAGCAGTGTCTTGTGAGTGAAGCAAGGAGCTGAGGGAAGGAAGTGCTTCCTCTGGAGGGGCTCCAGCCACTTCACTTGGGTATTCCTGGCACAGGGCTTGGGGCCCTCTGAACGTGATGTAAGGACCAGCTGCCAGCTCCAGCCATGGAGCACTGGGGCTTCTCCTGTGCTCCTCAAGCTAGCAGACCCTCTCCTTCCCCAGCCTCCTCTCCAGGATGGAAAGTCAAACTCCAAGCCAAGCCTTTTCCCCTCACCTTTCCTTGTGCAGCTGTTGCTGAAGATATTGGCTGTGCTCCTCTTGTCCAGGGCTGTTGGCTGGGCTGGGGGTGAGGAGAGATTCCCCAAGGCAGCCTGGCTGCAGCAGAAATGGGTTGTGACCACCAATTTTGGGCATTTCCATGGCCTCTTCACCCACTGCCACCATCCTGCCTCACCAGGCTGAAGGGAAGGTCATCTGTGGAGTTCCTCTGTTGCATGGCAGACTCCCTTCCTTCCTTCCTTCCTTCCTTCCTTCCTTCCTTCCTTCCTTCCTTCCTGTGGCACAGGAGGAAGTTCATCTCCAGTCATACTTGTGAGTCCCTTCCATCCAAGGAAAACAACACCTCAATGAGGGACACGTGCAGATTCCCAGGCTCCTTTTTTAGGTGGTGGATGCATTGGAAGGACTGTTCCTCTTCACTGCATGTGCAATGTCCTCCCTGTCTGCCACTCCTGTCCTGCTGTGACACTCTCCTGCTCTCCCACCTCTGTCACTGCAGACATCTTTTGATCTCCTTATTCACCTCCCATGTGTGAGATTCCTGTCTGCTCAGCTTCTCAACGTGTTTCCAGTTCCAAAATAGCAGCAGACCCTGGCAATGGGATGCCCATGGCCCATGAACATTGCACAGCCCCACCACCCCTCCTGGCAGTGTCACATCTGGGGAGAACTGTCATCAGGAATGTTTTCAGGTGGAAAGTAAGGAGAGATTAGTGGTCTGGTGCAGTGTTCTCCTGTCATGTCACCACCATGGCCCTGAGCACCCCTCTCCTCCACCACTGTAGGTAAGGACTTTCCTTTGGGGTTCCCCAGCTCAAAGGCATGTCCACCAGCAGGTGTGATCAGGTGATGGAAGGTCAGAGACTCCTTCTCCACACCAGCAGCTGGGTCCAGTCCATGCCCAAGCACTTCACATCCAACGGACCAGGCAAACTGAGCTCAATTTTGGAACTGGTAACACATTGAGAAGCTGAGCAGGCAGGAATCTCTCACACGTGGGAGGTGAATAAGGAGATCAAAAGATGTCTGCAGTGACAGAGGTGGGAGAGCAGGAGAGTGTCACAGCAGGACAGGAGTGGCAGACAGGGAGGACATTGCACATGCAGTGAAGAGAAAAAGTTCTACCAATGCATCCACCACCTGAAAAAGAACCTGGGAATCTGCACGTGTCCCTCATTGAGGTGTTTTCCTTGGTTGGAAGGCACTTGTAAGGATCATTGAAGATCAACTCCTGGTCCTGCACAGGACAATGACAACCCCAAGAATCACACCCTGCACCTGAGAGTGTTGTCCAAATGCTCCTTGAGCTCTGGCACACACAGGGCCATGACCACTGGCCAGCCTGTTCCAGTGCCCAGCCACTATCTGGAGGAAGAATCTGTTCCTAATATTCAGTCTAAACCTCCCCTCATTTGGCCTTTTTGATAACATCAGGTTGCTCCTCAGAAATGAGGTGGCTTTTCATCATTACTTTCAAGAGATGCAGTGAAAAGAAACACCAAACAGCCTCAGCTTCTCCAACCTGCCCCTGGCTAAAATCAAGGTGGGCAAAGCATCTCTTTGCAGAAGCCATTGGTAACTAACACCAATTCCTCTGACACAAGAGCTTCTTCTGGGCACCAATGAAGCAGGAGAGAGACATCTGCTAAATTCACCTAAAAACATCAGAGAACCACTCCTCAAAGCAAGGGAACAGGCTGGGCCTGCTGTTCCTACAGTAAGGATGGACCAATGTGGGGATAAAATATTCTTGGCCCATGGAGAGAGGGAAACATGCCATGAAAAGCCTGAGCTTCTAAATATTGCACCACTAAGAATGGCCCCAGCTGGGATTCTCAAAAAGGCCAAGCTCTCCTGGGAAGAGAGAGGTGGCCCTACCACCCCACTGGGACAGCCATCTGGGCACTTGGAGACCACACAAAGCAGCCAGTAAGAGACCTGCACAAAGAGATGGCAACACACCTGGAACTGCAGTGAAGGTGCAGTTATGGAACAGGCAGGACTGTGCTGGGGAATTGGGGCAGAGCCCTGCTGAGCTGGGCACGGGTGCTGACCTTCACCCAATGCCTTTCCAGCATCTCAGCTTCTCAGGCACTTTTGGTCAAGCCCCCAAACATGAGCCAAATTCCAGCTTCATTTACATCCTTTGCAATTCCTACCAAGTCAAGGGGTTGGCATGTCAGCATCAAATTTTTCGTGATTTGGGTCCTGTGACTTCCCAAAGCCCCATTCAGACCAGTCAGGAAGGCTGGGGTGACAAGTGCCAAGCACAGAATCTCCCTAAGGAGAGATTCCCTAAGGACACATCCGTGTCCTGAAAAGCTTTGGGGTGATCTACCCCCTAAAAACTCTCCATCACACAGAAAAGTCCTTATGACACCTGGAGCACACAGATACGTATCTCTGCTGAGGAAACAATCCAGCCCCAGCTCTCCAGAGTGCCTGGCAGTGCTGCTCCTTTGGGGCAGCATCTGGTTATCACTCCTGGCAGACAGCAACAAAACCCCTCAATCCCCACAACAGCCCAACAGGCACCTCTGAGCCCCATGTGGCAGCTGGGGAGGGAATGTGGTGGGGAATGAGCCACCAGGCCAGGAGCTGCTTGAAAATTTGGATGAAGGCACCGGGGTGTGTTTCATCCTGCCCCTCTCCCGCAGCTCCCAACACGAGCCCCAAACTGGCAGCTTTTACCCCCGTTCGTGCTGCCCAGTCCCGTGCCCTGTTGTTCCTCCCACAGAGCTGGATCTGAGCCGGCAGGGACAGGGCAGAGGGGTCCTCCCACCCTAATGCTGCTTCCCCTCCAGTGGGGAGAGAGTGGGAAGTGCCGCCCCGTTGCTCCTGCTGATGGCTCCTTCCCCTCTTGGGGAACGTCAGGCTCCCTGTGTAGGAGGGGCAGAGCCTGGGGACAGACAGGAGGAGGAGGAGGAGGAGGGTGGATGGGTGTGCAGGCACCTTCCCCATTTAGAAACACCTTCCTCCAAGCAGCCGGGAGGAGGGCCTGCCTTCGTTTGAGCTGGAGATGGGGACCTGTGTGGCCCTGAGCAAAGGGGGCTCAGTGGGACTCAGCAGAGCAGCTCCCCCTTGCACCCTAGAGGGGCTGGTGCCTGGCCAAGGCACTGGCATTTTGGGGCACCAGGAAAGATTTAAGCACTGTGTTCACCTCACACCTGTAAGGAAACAGTTTGTGTTGGTGTTTACAGCTTTGGGGAAAATCCCAGCTGTGTTTTTCCTGCCGGGTGCTGCCAGCCAAGGGGCACACTGCCAGCCCAGGAACAACGCGGGGGAACAGCACCGATGTAACAGAGTAACTGAGACATTGCTTTTACAGCCCCAAGGAACAGTTTGTGACACTTCGGGGGGACTCAAAGCAACTCATCTCACCACATTCCCAATTCAGTGACATGGCAGGGTGCAGGTCCCCAGGCAAGCCCAGTCACCACCTCCAGCAGCATCACAATCCACAGCAGAGCTGCTGCTGAGCAAATCCAACACAGCCCACAAAGGGGAACTAACATCTTTTACAGGGCCACACTGCCCTGCTTAATAGTCCCAGTCTCCAGCTGAAGAAGGGAGTCATCCCACTCTTTCAAAGATTCAGATTCATGTCAGATCAGAATGAATCAAACCACCACCAAGAGCACGTTTTCCAGCACCCCTCCTGTGTTTTCCTTGTTCCCTGGACTGGTGACATGCCTGTTGGACAAACAGTAGCAGATGGCAAGTGCTTCCCAGGGTTTTTCTTTCAGCTGCTGGAGAGATGCAGTTCAATGGTTTGGATCAAACACAGCTGCAGAGGGACAGCAACACCACACTGCCATCTTCAGTAGAAGCAGGACGTGACTCAGATTTTCTGATGGCCAACACTGTCTGCAACAAAGTGCTACGGAACCTTGCTCACCATTAAATGTATTAACACCAGTTTGTCCCCAGTCCTCTCATGAGCTTGTAGCTGTGTTTAAAAACATGACTACAAAAAGGCTACTCCCCCTACAGCCCCATATTGTACCACCAGGTATTTAGCACTGACTCAGAGCTGGTAACTAACCTGGATGGGGATCTTCATCAGACCTTTTTTCACATTTTTACAGAGCACTCTTGAGCCTTGACCTGGACGTGGTGTTTACGAGGACATTCCTAACCTGAACGTGTGTCACAGAGTCAACAGTGCTCAGCAAGTGGCTCACATGGCTCCAGTCTGCTGCAAACACTTTCTGGTAAAACCTGCCCCGTTAAAATAAAAAAAAACCACAGGCACACTGAAGGCTCTTGTGTTAAGATTTAATAATAATAATAATAATAACAACATTTCAAAAACAATGAGTGCATTGTACACGAGACCTGCTTTCAGTGCTTTTTATTGACTCTTTGCCCTGTGTGGTGTCAGTGTACTGAAGACCTGGGGAGCAGTGAGTGGATAAAAAACCCCTGTGGGACGTTTTTTGGAGGAGGGCAGGGGAGGGAGGGCAGCAGGAGGCTCAGAATCGAACGAAGGTGGCGTCGATCTGCCGCACGGTCGGGAGGGCCAGCATGATTTTGCGCCGGTACTGGGGGTCCTTCTGCAAGGGGTTTCTCTCCAGGTAGACAGTCTCCAAATTCTTGGCTCCTTTCAGCTCGTCCAGGTCGCTCCAGCTCTCAACGAGGTTGTCATTCATCTGCAGAGCACACACAGGCATGTTCACACCCCCAACAAAGGAGAGCGGTCACGGTGCTGCGTCACCAGGGCAGCACTGCTCATCAACACCTTGTCTGCAAGATCCTTCCTCCTCTGGAACCTCTGAGATGAGCTTTCCTGCCTCACAGCCCAGGCCTCAGCACTAAACCCAACACCCCCACGCTGTCCTGGCTGCTGGTCAGCTGCTCCACCCCTCACACAGCAGATCCAGTCCAAGCACTGTACCAGGAAAGAGCCCGCAAGGCACCAGGCCAGTCCCTGCACCATCTCCCACTCCACTGTGCATTTATGGGCTGGAAATCCTTACATCATCATTTATTTCCACTCTGACATCATTTTATGACCTCTCAGGAAACATTAAAAAAGGTCCCAAGCAGACAAGAAAAGCAACATTTTCCTCTCTCCTCTACAAAAATTCTCCTGCAAAAACTGCTTCTGCACTCCAGAGGAAATGCCAAGCTCTCTGACTTGGGTTCTCCTGCCTCACTCTTGGCTCACAAAGGAATGAGTGCTTCAGCTGTCCAACAAGGAAGCAAAGCTGTGTGGCCACATTCTGCCCAACCCTGAGACACCAGCACCCTTTGCCTTTGCATACAGTCACTGCAGCAATGCCACCTTCAAATAAAATACAAAAAACCTCACTGGATTGTCTCATTCTGCTACAGCTCATCACAATGTTACTTCAGCCAAGTCACACAACCTTCAGATGTCTCAGTCCCTCCACTGGGGGTGTGCTACTGGGAAACTGCTGGAAGACTATCACAGTGTCTAGGATTTTGAATTCTGTTTATTTAAAGTGTTGAAGGACATTTTTATGTGGCTTCGACTGTGCAGTCAGTGAAAAACATGAACTGGGAGATACAACACTGGTTTCCATTGAAAATTCTCCCCTGCTCCTTTTCAAAGAAATCAGTTTTTTTAAATGTGGTGTTTTAGTGGAACAAAGCCAGGAGGGCATTTTCTGTGCCCAGCTAACAGGTCTTGGGCAGTGCTCTGACAAAGGACTCCAAACACACTGGTGTTTTTGCAAAGGAATCCAGCCAAGTTCAGCTCTGGCCTGTCCTTTCAGGTGCAACCAGTGCAGACACCTCCTACAAGCAGAGCCACAGCAAAGAGGAAGACAGGAGGAAATGGCACAGGATCAGGACAGGCCCCACACTGCACTGCCTCACCTCTGCTGCCCAAAAGGTGCCACATTAAATGGGCTTCTCACTCCTGTTCCTTCAGGAGTTCCTTACAGACAGGCATGGCCAGGTAACACTGCAGGCTGTCTCCTCAGCCATGCTGCAAGATGAGGAAAACCATCTAAGGAGCCTGGGCTCCACACTCTAGCTGGGTTTCATTTGAAGCTGCTTTCCACTCCTTTTCTCTCAGCATCTGCCCAAGAGTTTAAATAACTCCAAATGACAGATTATACAGCACAGCTCTTATTGTCAGCCTTGAATGCAGAAATTCTACAAGAGCTAAAGCCTTTGCCAGCTCATGAACACCTGCTGCTTCTCCATTTTCTCACAGGAGCACATTTGTACACAGCTCCCAAACAGAGCACAGTGCTAATGCTTCAGGACAGGGCATCTCTGAATTTCCTGACATGACTCAGGAAAGCCAAAGAGCTCAGCAATTCAGAGTGCCAGAAAGCAACAGAAGCAACCCTAAGCTGTTATCTGCCTCATAGGAATGGAACCAGAAGTTGGTTTCATCTTCTTCATATTTATAACACCATGAACATATCAACTGTGCTCTGAACAAGCTCTGAGCTTCCCCTGGTACTCTGTCGTGCTCACTTACAGAAGAGCTGCAGAAATAGGACAGTGGGGGTGTTTCATAACCAAGGCAGGGCCCACTTCCTAGGCAGAGACAGGCTTCTTACCACTCAGCAAAGCTCAGCAATGAAATTTTTAAGCTCTTCCCTTTCCCTGGGGAAAATCACCACACACTCTATCCATGCAGACTGTCAAGATGTTAAAGCTGATCACCAGAAGTAGCAGAGCTCACTCCAAGGCACACATGTCCATATGATGCTGCCCATCAGAAGGGTTTCCCTCACTGTGGCACAGACATTTTGGGGAACAGCTCTGGCCTGTGCTTACCCAGAACTCCTGCAGCTCTGTTAGGTGACTGATGTTCTCGATCTTCTTAATTCTGTTGGCTGCAATGTCCAGCATTGTGAGTTTGTTCTAGAAAAAGCAAACACAAAAATATTACAGCTGATTTCCTTTCCTCTTCTCTGTGCCACTTCTTCCAGGGCCAGAGCTGGAAACTGTCAGGAGCAGACATGTTACTGCCAGCTGCTCACATTCAGCTCAACTCTTGCTGCCTATACAGAACAAGGAAGATTGTTTTCAATCAAGCTGGGCTACTGACCCCCCAGAAGCCATGTGACAAAAATGAAGGCAGTTACTGGCTGGATGGCAACTGCCAGCCAAGGACTCCTAAAAACTGAGCTTTCCTCAAAGTACATTACGAGAAAGATTAAAAATTAGGTCTGAAGTGTCCCCTTGAGCAGCAGAGTGGAACAAACTCTTAGCAGCAGGAAACTCAGCAATTTTAGAAAAACTTTTGCTGGGGGAGAATGAAAATGATACAGGCTTCTACAAAATCCATCCCACCCAAAAAGACAGACATGCACACTGACAGGAAGGCAAGCTGCACGCCATGGCTGGCCTCTCTTACTGCCAGCTCGTTTTGTCCTATTGGAAAGCACTCATGGTTATCTACAAGCTGCTGTCTGAAAGGCTGCAGCAGCCAGCCAGCAGGGTCCAGGAGCCTTCCC
The DNA here is from genome assembly GCA_024734555.1 of Trochalopteron elliotii. Lineage (NCBI taxonomy): Eukaryota > Metazoa > Chordata > Aves > Passeriformes > Leiothrichidae > Trochalopteron > Trochalopteron elliotii. The sequence continues at coordinate 135,887 of JANPWX010000469.1, read as the reverse complement.
ACGGCTGAGGATCAGCCAGGATGCTGCTTCAACCACATCTCCCTTCCCCATGTCATGAAAATAATTCTACTCCAGAATATCTGGAGGATCTTCACCCACACGAGACACTTTAACATATAACAAACACTTGGGTATTTGTGGTCTCTCAGGAGACTCAGGAACACCTAACTGAGGAAACTGAGGAACAAAAACCTCCTGAGAAGCCATTACCACAAGCAGCTCAGGGCAACAACAGTGTTGCAGAACCAGGCAAAGCTGCTCACATTGCTCTCCAGTCCCTCGATGACCTCGATGCCGTTGTGGCTGAGGTACAGCTCCCGCAGGTTCACCAGGCTCTGCAGCCCCTCAATCTTGGTCAGACGGTTGTTCTGCAAGTGTACAAGGTGTTCAGGACCACTCCAAACAAACCCACACCCCTGTGACCCACTGGGGGAAAACCATTTCTCTGAAGTATGGCTGGAAGGGGAAATAGTCTGCTGATTTCGTGAGCTCAGCTGTTTGATCTCTGCACCTCTGATCCATGAAGAAGTCCCATGGGAGTCCCAGTCTCCAGCAGGAGTCTGACCCTGACCCTCCCATCAAAAGTTGCAGCCTGGAAGTCTTTGGCTTGGTGTCTTAACAAACAATAGGCCTATGCAGGAACAGTGTTCACTTTGTAGGCCTTTACAAATGGGAAGGTCAGAGAGGAAGTTACACCACCTTAATCACACTGCACCCTGCTGTAGCTAACCCTTTATGCCCTGCAGAACAATGGCACACACAGGTACCACAGCAGGCAGTCAGTCTGTCTTGCCAGCAGCTTCAAGAGATACTCGAATGCACAAGCATTGTCATATGGATAAGAAGCAGACTTGGTGAAAGAAATTAGCTAAGTATCTTTTATTCCACCTTTTAAAAAGGAAGAAGCCTTTCAAAAGCTCATTAAGGACAGACTGCATTCAGCACAGGCTTGTTCACATCTCTTGCCTCTTCAGTAAGAAGGCAGTGACACTGAGCCACTGTCATTGTAAGGACTACCTGCCATAACACTTTCAATGTTATTGTAATACATTAGGAAACAGTGTTTCAGGAAGGAAGTAGGGGAATAACATCCTGTTCTTTCTTCCATAAAAATCAAATATTTGTTTTTATAATTTTATTGGTGTCTGTCAATATCAAGCAGCATGAAAGGATGAAAAAAGACTACACAAAGAATATCACACTCCCTTCCAGTACAGGAGTTTGACTGCAGACCTACTACTGGGAGGCTCACAAGAGGGCTGGAGAGGGATTTTTCACAAGGTTATGTAGGGATAGGACAAGGGGGAATGGCCCTAAGCTGAAGGAAGGCAGCTCTAAATTAGATACTAGCAAGGAATTCTTCTCTGTGAGGGTGGTGAGACCCTGGCACAGGTGCCCAGAGAAGCTGTGGCTGCCCCTGGACCCCTGAAGTGTCCAAGGTGGGAGTTTGGGACACAGCCTGGGATGGTGGAAGGTGTCCTGCCCATTTGAGGGGGATGGACCAAGATGAGCTTTAAGGTTCCTTCCAACCCAAACCATTCTGGGATTCTGTGATTCACAAGAGCTGATCCTACCTCACAGGGAGGCTTTACAGAGCACAGACAGTACCTGTATGCTGAGCACAGTCAGGTTTGTCAGCGCATCCAGGTTCTGGAGCTTGGTGATTTTATTCTTTCCAAGGAACAGACTGTCAAGGTTAGCCAAGGTGTCAATGTTTTCAATTACCTGTGAAAGGACCAGAGGAGATAGTGTTATTGCAAAACTCCACTTGATAGATGTGGCTGTCAGTGTGTAGCCACATTATAACCATGTGGTATATCCCAGGCAGAAGACATTCATTTGTGAAGCACAAAAAAAAAAAAAAAAAAATCTGTCACTAGTGAATGGAAACAGAATCTGGGGAGAAAAAACACAATTTGTAAATTTAGTCCTGCACATCAGTGACTGCATAACACAGAGGCAAGTTGTTCAGCTTCTCTGCCATATGCAAAGTTAACTGTGTCACAGGGGTGTGTGCTAATAGATTTAACTCCTGGCTATACAGTCACAGCTCTGGCAGAACACACCCACACCAGTCTGAGTGATGGACACTTTTAAAATACACATTTAAATGCTACTGGCAGAATACAGACACTTGTACCAGTTTAGCTCGAGTTCAGCCTTCAGGAGGACAAAATAAGGATCCCTGTGAAGCATCAAGGATGTTACAAAGGAAAGGAGAAAGCATGAACAGAACAGCAAAAACAGGGACACAAAGGAAAAGGGTAAGATTACAAAAGGCTCCTGTCACCCACAGCCGTGTCTGTGCTCAGGAAGGCTGTGACATCTCAGATTTTCCACATGCTTCTTGCCTGCCAAAATTTCCAATTAGCAGTGCTGGGGAGCCAGGGCAGTGAGTCCCAGCACCACTTGGATTACTCTGTGTGTGTGTTTACCTGTGCATGTAGTAACATAAAGAAGAAGGAAATGGACACTCAGGAAAGGTAAGAAGCTTTTCAACCTCTATCCTGCAACTGCCAGAAGACTGAACACAGTGTTAATCAGCTCAAATTTGCATTCACCCCACTTCTAGACTGTGAACTTAGCCCTGTTTTGACCTTACAAGAAAAATTATAGATTTGTTGCTCACTGGCAGCTTCTCCAGCCCGGAGGAGGAAACAGTGATGACTCAGTACAGGGGGAGGGAAGGAACAGGAACAGATGGACATGAGGGGACAAAAACCTAAGAACAAGTAAAGAAGTGCTTCCATTACAGCTGCCTCAGTCCAACTTTAAGAAAAAAGCATTAAATATGTCAGCTCAAGCATGAAGTTCTGCTCCCCAAAAGAAACAGAGCAAAAAGTGCTAAGTCATGAAGGATTCCAAGCTCAGGGCACTCTGAGAGGTGTGAGTGTGCAGCAGAGCAGGCAGGAACAGCCCTGCTGCAGCAGCTTTAATGCACAGGGGAGAAGTCAATCAGGCACCTCAGAGCCCAGAACACAGCCTGGAGAGTCCACAGGCTTGCACCCTGAAGAGTTAAGGATGTGTGCAGCTGTAAAGCACTAAGCCAAGGCACCCTACACCACGAGAAAACCAGCCCAGGAGTTCTAGGTACCATGAGATTTCTTTGTCACAGGTTACTCACCCCAATAAAGCAGTTAGAAGCATAGAACACTGCTATTTGAAGAAGTCAGAACAGAATTAACAAACAGAAAATAACCCACTAAAAACAAAGTAATTTAAGAAGCCTGTGTTACCCATACAGTGACAATTTTGGGGTTTTTTTGTTTGTTCTGTTAATATGCTCAGGCTCAACACTGAGAAAACACACAGAAAATAAATCTGACCTCATTGTTAAAAAGATATTCCTTGGCTTGACAACATTATTGACAATGTACTGCTTAAGTATAATGCAGAAATCTAGCTGGATTTCTTTTTCTCCCAGATGATAATGATGCTTAGATACAGACTACAGTACAGTTTTGTTTAACCCAGCTTTTGTAATGTAAGGATCAGTGTGCTGAGACTGCTCTGCTTCTGAAAAAAGCCAAATGCTTCTCTCCATAACTCCTGTTCCCCCATCCTATGCAAACTCTAAGGTTCCTATTCCCTCATCTGACCTGGCTGATGTTCTCACACTCTAGATTTATTCCCCTAAATAATTTCATTTCCAAAGCAGAAATTCCCGGAAAACAATTCAGTCCAGTTTAGCTTTAGGAGCAAACCCAAATTTTTCCTCTTCAAAAAAGCAGCACACATCCTTAGCCTTAAAAGCTGTTAAAAGGCCATTTTTAATAGCTGAAGTTTCCTTCTCTTCTACAAAGACAAGTGTTTTTCCACAAGTCCTGAAGCAAAAAGGACAAACAGGTCTTTTCCTAATCTTTCAGCACAACAAGTAATTTCTCAGAGGCTATAAATGGGCAGCACCAACTTACACCACACTGATTGAAATGCACTCATCTTTTATGAGTATTTTCTAAAGAGCATGTAATTAAAAAAGCTTTTAAAAAACGAAGTTTATTTTGCCTGTTGGAAGTTTGTATCATCTGTCTGACCAATTCTCTTATGAACTGAGCAAACACAGAGAATCATACCTTAGGGACAGGAAAGATTACTCCTAACTGCTCTCCTGTAAGTGGCACAGATTTTAAATTGAAAAAGCCACAAACTGCACAATAAACCTCTAAAGCAATCAGCACTACAGTACCAAGTTTTAGGTTTTAAAGGCATTTCAGAGCAAAGCCTCAAGAAAACCTTTTTCCTAAGCAAAACTGATGCCATAGCAGGCTGTCAACTGCACCTGCAAATCAAACTCATTTTGTTTTCAATAGGTTTCCTGGACTCAGCACCAATCTGTAGAAAGGGAAGAGAAAATGATTTAGTTTTGATAGGCTTGGCTCTCTAGCAGGAAGAAAACATCACCTGCAAAAGGAAACACATAGGGGATTCAGGAGTTCATTAAGGACAAAAAATCCCTAATGGTGATTTAGCAGTCAGGCACTAATGCATAATGAAAGGCTGCAGCATGCACAGCAATAAACACAGTGAGTGACTGGAACAATAAAAACCAACAAAATTACAAATCAAAATCATTCCAGAAAATGGCAATATCACACCAAAGAGCTGAAACCTCTCCAGCCAACACCTCACAGAGCAAACCTACCCGAATTCGATTGGAGCCCAACTCCAACATCTGTAGCATCTGCAGGTTGCTCAAATTCTCAATTTTGCTGATTTTGTTGTTGACAAGGAAGAGTTTTTTCAGTTGGGTGAGCCGATCTAGGCCTTCAATGTGTCGCAGAACATTAAAGGAGATGTCCAGGATCCTGAGGTAAAACACACCAAAGGTCCCATCAGTCCAGCAGCATGGATGATGCATGGATGAAAGAAGCATTTGTAAATTGGTAGGCAATGTCCCTATCTGCAGAGATCAAGGCCTTGAAGCTAAAGTCATGAATGCAATTTCTTTTTATCAAAAAATACAACAGATAAAACTTTCAAAATACTTCTGCAGTGTGCTAGCAAAAAAAAAGAAAAAAAATCATCTACCACATGCAGAAGACAGTCATTATTTTTGAGAGGAATCCATTCTGCATTTTCCTTGGGAAAGGTACCTGCCTACAAGATCTGCCTCTGTCAGGACCATGCCAAGGCCTCTCCTGGGCAGGGAGCAGTTGTGATGGTGAGAAGTGGGCCAGACCTGCCCCAGTGGGAACAGTTTTGTGATGTACCTTTAGAGTGATCCAGGCAAGTGCCAGAAACTCAGAAGCTTGGAAGGGTACTTACTCCTTCCCTAACACTCTCAAAAAACCCCCCAAAAAACTCCCAAAACAACCAAGACACAAAAAAACCCGTTACTTAAATCTCTTGCCATTTTTGCAGGAGTAAAAACCTGTTACACAGAGCAAAGGGGGCCTGAGAGCTCCCACACCTGCATGGAAGCTGCAGTCACCTGCCATTCTCACTGCCTTACACAGCACAGGTTTCAATTCCAGCTGCCTGTCCCTGGGGAGCTTCAGGATGATGAAACTTGACTGCACAGGTTAAATATCAATGGAGAACAGACCTTATCCTTCACAGAGCACCAAAATAAATTCTGAGAGAGGCTTAGGTGATAAACACTGGAAGAAGTACAGCATGAGTAACACAGTGAGTAGCAAACCACCCCCAGCCTAATCCTGGTGATTCCCCTGGACTCACTCAAGATCCACCAGAGACTCCAAGTTCTCAATCTTCCGAATTTGATTGTCATAGAGATCCAGCTCCCTCAAGGTCTGCAGCTGCTCCAGGTTCTCAATGTGCTTAATCAAGTTCTGACGGAGACACAGAGTCTAATTGTTGAGGAAAAGTTTAAAAAGAGACAGGAAAATGGAGATGAAGGATTGCATGTAATGCCTTTTGGCTTACAGACAAAAAGGTGTGTGTGAGGGCTGCCCCTTTGTTTTGCTGGGAATTTGCAGGGTTGTTAGTGGTTTGTTGGGTTTTGATTGGTTGTTTTTTTAAATACAATCTTTTCTTGGTATGCTCCAATCCTACAGAAGGAAATCTTTCAACCACAATGGTCAGACACAGTAACAGCAGCCCAGAGAGGCTATAAAATCTCCATCCTTGGAAATACTCAAAAGCTTAACTGGAGAAGGCCTTAAGCAACATGCTGTAACTGGGCTTTACTAGAGACCTCCAGAGATCCTTTCCCATCCACATTATTCTATGTTCAGTCTGCTGTGCCAGTCCAGGATGTGCCCTGATGCATTGTCTCTCATCCACTTCCAAAACAAACTTGCAAAATCCCAAGATTTTTATTACTACTTGACAAATAGGTAAACACTACCTTCTTCAGCTAAAAATGAAGCAAACTCACTAAATGTCAGCCAAAAAGAGACTTTCTGTCCTCTTATAGGTTAGATCTACAAAATCCCCAGTTCCAAGAGGCATTCTCTACTCCCCAGGAGTGTTACCTTCACTTTCTTGAGCACCTCAAATCCTTCAATCTTCCCAATTCGGAAATGATTCAAGTCAACATCCTTAAAGAGAAATGGAGGGATTTAGCAGTTGTTTCAAAACACATCCAGTCTTTAAAGATCAACCTGGTACTTTGTTCTGTGGAAATTACAGTCTCACAAAATTAAAGCTTCCCTTCAAAGAGCATTTGCAAAATGGGTTTGGCACATGATTTTACCACCACAACTGAGACACAGTTGGTCACACTGGCCTAACCTTGTCAACTGCAAATGCACTATCTGCAAAATGCAACAGCCCTTTCTTGAGTCTGAGCATTACCAAAATCAGAAATCTTCAGAAATTTATTGAGAAAAATCCTTGCATAAATAAAGTTTTGCATAAAGTTCTCTTACCTACTTTGCTAAGGGCTTAAATGGAACACAAATTGCCATTTCCAGTTCCAGGCCTCAGAGATGAGCAGGAATCACTGACAGTTTGAATAACCAGTGGTTCTGTGAATGTTAATTCTGCACTGGCAATCAGCTGAGGCACTGAACAGCACAGATGTGAACTCCAGAGGCTCCAGTTTTGAAAATCAAAAAGAAACAGTGCACTTTCCCACCCCAGCTCAAACCCTCTGCAGCTGATGGGCTCACGAGGTTGCTGATGCCAAGGCCCTGGGCTGGGTAAGTCACTGTGCCTGTTCCAAATCACAGGGTTCACAGCAGCAAACAGCTCACTCAACATACTCTCTGAAGCTTGTAGCCCAGCAACACAGACACACTTCAAGTGCATCTAGGCTTAATTTAAAATTCTGAAGTACTAACAAAACGTTTCAGCTCGTGATGAAAAATGAAACACATCTACTTCTAGTCTAAAGGCTCTGAATCAGTTCTGGGGAGGATCACAGCAGCCAGCACCTTCAGAAGAATTAGATCTTTTAATCAGGTTTCAATACTTGCCTTTGCCTCCTGCTGTATAAAGCCCGTAAGGACAAAAATCTGCCTTTACCTCAGCCTCTGGGTCCAGGCTAATAGTCTCCATGTCCACTGGGGTCTCCGCCTCCCCTGCAGGAGAAGCAAACACATTATCAACTTCTGTTAGCAGACAGCCAAAGGCAGGATAACAGCCAACATCCAGAGATCAAATGCTCCTCAGGAGAAAAAACACGAGAGGCACAGCTCAGACTTTCTGCTTCGTTAAAACCACACATTAAAACCAACCACATTAAAACCATTTCCATAACGACGGCTCATTGTGGAAAAAAAACTTTCTTATCAGCAGGACTTCATGCTCAGATGCAAAAGACACACAGATCAGCACCTTGCCCAACCTGCCTGTGGGGCTGCTGGAAACTGCAGGCTCAAGAGTGGGCAGGATGCCTTTCCTTCACACCTAGGGCCATCATCCCTTTGAAGACACTCAATCCAAAGTGTCTGTGCTCCTCTGGCAACATAATCAAACCCTGCCAAGAAGGAATCCTAACTGTCTAGTGAGATGACCAGGAATGACCAAGCATCTCAACAATCCCACCCTTCAGGTTTTTGTTTTTTTTTTAATTAGCCCTGCCACTTTTATGTCATTGTTGTGAGCCCTTTTGCATGGATCTCCTTTCCTTTGTTTGAACTCTCTACTATGCCAGACAACACTGTTTATCCCACTGCATGAATTTCCTTGGGAAACGCTTTTATAGCTCTGGAAAACACCCCAGCACTTGCTGTGCTTCCACCACAGCACATGAGGGAGGGAAATTTACTGGAGAATTCATGCTGAATAATTCATGCCCCTTCCCATTTGTTGGAGAGGGTGTGCTGGTTGCATCAATTTCTGAAGGAAAACAAAGTCTGATCCAGCTTCGCAAAACTGACACACAACACGGCAAGGTTTTCCTACTTCATGTGCAAAGCTTCTCTGGGTGCTACCAAAAACTCAAGCAACTTTAATCACAGTCACATCCCAAAGGCTTTGCACTAACTCCTGCATATATGCAAGCTCATTCCCTTAACCCAGTAGCAGTGACTATTTTCACAGCCCAGAATGGTTAAAACTGTAAATGTCAAGTGCTCCTGTTTAATCACTGTTTCTCCTGCTAATGCTTGGCCTTGTAAGTAGCAGTGCAGGCACAAACAGTAGCAGCATCACCATTTTTAATGCTACCCTCCAACTCCAAGGGTTTGGTGGGCCACAGATCATCACTGACCTTCCTGTATTTGGGCTGTTGCTCTTGCCTGGACATTTAGACAGGGAAAGAGACTCACTGAACTGATTCACAGAAGGGAAAAAGCAAGCCTCCTATTTTAATTTTTTTTTAATAGCACAAATTAGCAGGAAGCATAAATTATATTTTGGGAATGCAAAATGAGCTGGTAGTCTTGGGGATGCTGAACAGCAAGACAGAAATGCCATTGAAAATTGACACACAGAGATGTGCCTGTCAGCAATTAGCAGTGAGCAACAGCTGCTTTTTCTTATTTTAGTTCCATATCAGGAGCTCTGCACTTCAACAAGGGAGTGGGGTACCCCACCCTGCTGCTATCAAGGCTGTACCTCTATGACCTCTTGGGTGCAAAGACTGTCAGTGAGAAGTGCTCCAAGCCAAACAAGCAGTCTGGCTGAATTTACAGCCCACAGGAACAGTGCCCAGGTTTGGAACAACACTTATTTGAGATATCACAAGAAAAAATCCAAATTATGCCCATTGTATTGAGTCATACTGGCAGTAACTTAGTGCTCATGGTGAAGGAACTTTTTGAGTTTCAAGTCCTTTGAGATTTTAAAGTTGTCCAACAGTAAAGCCAATCATGCACTTGGTTAAAAAAAAAATCTTCAGACAAAAAAATCCCATTCAAGTAAAAAATAATTATTTGACTTTGTTTGCCTAGCAAGCTTGAATATTTTAATTTATAAACACTTGATTTAGGTAATGTGTTAAATACTCTGCTCTGGGGCCTGTCAAAGGGTAGCTCCTCTTAATTTTGACATATGGCTTTGAGAGACCTCTCATGATAGCCAGTGTGGAAAACAGCACTCAAATCCAAACCTGGAAAACCAAATCACACAGGATACACATCAAATTCACTACAATAAAAGACATTTAAAACTGAACACCCAGGCACTGCTGTTGTGTAATAAAGCCAACTGTCATGGAGTCTTTGCACTGTGTATAAAGCCTACAGCAGCCTGAGGGAGATGTGGATCTGGTATCAGCTGTAAATCAGTACTGGTACAAATTTGTTAAAATACATTTTCTCTCAAAAAAAAAAAGGAAAAAAAATGAAAGAAGGGAAAAATGGTTCTAGCAAGTTTACAGTCATTTACATGTCTCTTTATTTATGAGCTGACTGGATAGGAAAAAACTCTAAACTGACCCTCCTACAAGCATTTTACAGCCAGGACTGCAATTTCCCTTGCAAATTGCTTTACTCCACACTTCTCAATGGGAAAAAAACCATCACTCTGGCAGTGAAGTTTCCTAAGTGATTTTTTTTGTGTAACTTATGCCTGCAAGCCACATGCCTTTGTAGAGGTGGAAAAGAAATTCCACCATTCAGAAAACCCAAATTCCACAGTGGGAACAGTCATTACTGAGTTATGTAAGTTCACAGTACCACAAGCATTTCAATCAACAAAAAGCCTAACTACACTTTGTAAGTGCATATGCATGAAGAATATTATAAATAGCTCAGTTATAAGCTTTCTAACCAGAGGCTCCTCAGAGAATCAGCTAAATGATGAATTTGAAATTTCAGCTGCTCAAGCTCTTTCTTAAGATCTTCTGTGAAAAAAAATGTGGAAAACTCATCATTTTCCTTTCAGCTGAGCAACTCAAAGCTGGCCGTGGAAACTATCTCAAATGCTCAAAAATTATTCCTCTGCTTGGTTCCTGCCCTAGTTTTCTGAGTGCTTACAGTTTGGAAAAAACAACAATACAGCCATTATATTCAACAGTACAGAAATGTAATTCAGCAAACAAATCTTGAATGTGTTTTCCTTGCTTTCACTAGAGTAAAAGTACATCACTTCTGTATGTCCTTTCATAGAATTCCCAGGGGAACAATGTGCAAAATACAACCTCCAACACACAGCTAAATCATGCCAGCTGAGCAAACACTCAGGATTCCAGGCAAGCAAAGGAAAGCTCTCTCTGATCTGCATGGTTCTATCAACTGCACAGTGCTTGGGATGCACAGTTTGCAAAGCCATGACCTGCCCATGCAAGAGCATTTCTGTATTAATATTTAAGGGGTTTAAATTATCAACAACAAATTAAACCTGTGCATTTAGTGATGAGATTTAAAATTCTAGTAAAAATTTACTAGTTTGAAAAACACTTTGGCAAATCCCAATGTGTGAGATTAAGACAAGGAGGGATCCACTGGAAGAACTAGAATTTGTTTCATTATTTCCCTTCCAGTATCCCAATAGTAATCACATAATGACATCTCTGTCAAAAGAATGATGTTACACTTCAGACTGCACCAAAAGCTCTGGGTCTGCAGAAATGGATCTGCTCTGACCAGTTCCATGCAAGCCACTGAAAACCCTTCCATCAAACATTCAGAGGCTTTAAAGGCTGTCAATATTTCTACCCCATGTTCTAATACAAACAGCCAGGTCAGCAGGAAACGTTTAAACCCAAGAGGATTCAAAGACACAATTTTGAGATGTCTTAGAACTTTTAAAATTAAAACAATAAAATGGACAGGTTCCTTCAATCCATCTAGAAATAGCCTTTGCTGCCTTCCAAAGGAACCTGGCAATTCTTTGGGCAAAAAAGCTACACAAAGGCAGAATTATGAAAACCTCCTCACGATAACTTCTAATGAAAATTTCCACATAAAGTTTGCAAATTTCCCTAAAAGAAAAATACAAATGAAGACAGTTTGCATTTGGATATCGAATATTTCAAAGAGAAACAAGGATGGGCAAATAAACAAGGGAAAAAAAAAATAAATCAAAGGTCTAACGTTAGCGTTTCCATAAAAAGCAGGCAACTTTATTCTAGCAACGACAGACAAGGCTACAATGTATTGAGGTAAAGGCAAGGAGATGGCTCTAGGGCAGATTCCCATGGATACTCAGCCTCGGCGAACACAGGGGGCTGTCGCAGGCTGTGCACACGCGGCCGGGACTCCTGGAGGCAGTGCTGAGGTACCTGCGGAGTTCTCGCCGTTCTGCTCATCCCGCAGGCTCTGCTGGCTGAGCTCTGTCACCAAGCGAACCGCCTGCTTCCTCCCCTCCTCGTCCCCCGACTCCTCCGACTCGATCCTCTTATCAACTGCACAAGACACAGAAAAGGGGCACAATGAGGCTTTTCCCAGCGGCCGGGCACGGGGGGAGGAGCAGCAAGCAGGTGAAAATAACCAGGAGATGCACATAAACGACTAGGCAGTTAGTAGAAATCCTAAGTTAACTAAATGAAAGGTTTAGTCTTAAATAAAAGGCCTCTTACCCCTTGTTTCTACTTTGATTTTGGGTGCACTTTTTCCTCCCATCACATCTTCCTAAAACCAACAATCTGGGAAGAAGACTGGAGGAAAAAGGAAATTTCTTAGATCAATGAAGTGCAATTCCAAAGATTACGGAGATGGAATTAGAACTATTACATTTTAAGAGCTTTTAGAAAAAAAAAA
>JANPWX010000469.1:104469-123434 GCA_024734555.1 Trochalopteron elliotii | reverse complement strand
AGGGGGAGGGGCAGCGCCCCGCCCCGCTGCGCCCCGCAGCCTCCTGGGAGTTGTAGTTCTTTGCAGGAGGGGTGAGAGGCGGCCGGGAGCTGCTTCCCCCCTCCACCAGCGCTTCGAGCCGGGCGCCGTTACGCGCTGCTTTCAGCCTCGTCCTTCCGCCTACAAACCCTGGGGAGGAACAGCTATCGCTCTGCGGAAGGGCCTTCTACCTGCAGCCTTCCGTCCCTGGAGCAGGTCGGCCGCGCTGCCTGGCTGAGCGCGGGGCGGCGGCGGCGGGGAAGGGGAGGCCAGCGGGAGTAACGAACAGCCGGGACCCGCGAGTTATTTTGCCTCCTCCCGCGCTGGCGCCCCATTTGCTCGGCTCCGTGCCGCTCTCACAGCGCCTTTGCTCATTGGGTGCCGCGGCTGCTGAGTCCCGCCTGCCGCTCCCTCGCGCCCTCGGGCTGTGGCGGCCCGCCCTGAGGAGCCGCGGCGGGGCCCGGACCGTCCGTCCCGTCCCGTCCCGTCCTGTCCTGTCCCGGTGGGGGCCGCTGGCCGCGGGGGTCCGGGCAGCACCCTGGGTGGGAGGGAGGCAGCGCTACGCTTGCTGATTCAAAACTGCAAGTGACTTTCCAAGTTAGCCCAAGCGTTTGATTTCAAAACCAGCAAGAAAGGGGGAGAGGGTGCTGGCTGGGTGCTCAGCAGCTCTGGCAGGAGGAAATGTGGTGGCGGCGTCCTGTCGGCCACACGTATCCTGCAGGAGCTTTTGAGTTGGAAAGGGTCCCAGAAGGATCATCGAATCCAATTTTTCAGTGAATAGTCCGTAGAGGACTGGAACCCTCACCTGGGCAAGGATGCTAAGTCGGCACTCGACTGTTGGTTATAACCACACAGGCCAAACACAGAGCAGGATGCTCAAGAGTCAGCGTTTTGTCATCACTTACGGGGTTGTGGCTTGGGTTGGAAGGCTTTGTTACCTGCCAGTGTCAGTCCCTGCTGTGGGCCTGACTCTGTCCTTTGATTCTGTTGCAGATGGTGGCTCCCTAGGCGTGGCGTGGCGACCAGAGTGTGATCATGGCAGCTAAGGCTTGCAGCCCCTCCGAGGGGGCTCTTCTGTCTTCATCAGCAGGTTCAGTCCTTACTCACTTGAATGACTCTGATACGCTAAGTAGATCCTTCCCCTGGGGCAATAAAAGCAGGAAAAGTCATCTCTCTGGGCTCTGTCAGCTTGGAGCATCGTTGCCTGGTGAGCACTGCCACTGTTTTGGGACTGAGTTCCCATGAAGCTTTCAGGCAGTTTCAGATCTTCTTCCCCTTCCTTAAACTGAGAGGTAACAGCAATAAGTATCTGCCAGGATGCACTTGTTCAGTAAACACTTGAGCCTTGGATTACTGCAGGCTGGGAGAGCTTAAAGGCAAAATATTTCTGGATAGGTGATCACAGAACCTTTGAAAATTGTAGTACAATCACTACAGCCTAAAACATTGGTGTGGGCACAGGTATTTCAATGTCACATACTGTGAACAGTTAATGAAGTAGCTTCCAACTAATGCAGTTTTTAATCAGGGCTTGGCCACTTACTGCAATTAATGAATGACTGTTTCATTTTTAATTTGAGAGATTTCAAAGCATTTGAAAAACTCCTAATTAAAAAATAAAAGTTAACTAGTCTGGTTAAAACTTACGAATGTTGGCAAGTTGTATGGACTAAGTTTATGTGTTCCAGATTCAAAAAGAGGAATTTATTAGAATAGTTTCTGGTTTTGTTAGTTTCACTGATTTTATTTTCTTGTAGCTTCTTTAAAAATATAGAAGCATGTGTTTTGGGATTACTTGATATTTGCTTCAGCTTACAGCTTTTTTTTTTTCTTTAATTCATTCCTCTGATACTCCTGTAATAGACTGTTACAGCAACATTGCTGACCTTTATCTTTTCACAGGGGAGAAGTGGAGCTCTTACTGTTTGTCTTCTCTGACAGCTCATAACATTTGTACCAGCAAAACTGGTAACTCGTGGGCTCAGTGGGATCCTGCCTCCCTCTCTGCTTCCATTGGAAGTTCAGCTTCTTGCTCCTTTTTACACACCCCAGCTGTGGAGGAATCCAGCCAGCCCCTCCCAGCTGCTGCACGTAACCCAAACCAAGCCATCTTCACTGTGGATGCCAGCACAACAGAGGTACTGCAGCAGAACCTGCACCACTGAGCTCTCCATAACTGGTACAGGTTGTGTGATAGCAGGCTAAAATGTCTGGTTTTCTCTTGTGTATCTGCAGGTAGTCAGAGTGCCATTAAAAAAAAATATATATATATATATAATAATCAAGGCATTTTGTAGTCTGCTCCAGCTCAGTAGTCTTCTAAAGACTGATGAGTTTATTTCCACTGCAGGTTGTAGTTAGCAAAATACACAAAATAATAGCAGAAGCAAGGCTGTATTGAGTCTTTTTTCAAAGAGGCCAGGGAGGTTGTGGACTCCCCATTCCTGGAAGTGTCCAAGGCCAGGTTGGATAAGGCTTGGAGCAACCTGGGCTAGTGGAAGGTGTCCCTGCCCATAGCAGGGGGGTGGCAGTGGATGGTCTTTAATGTCCTGTCCAACCAAAACCATTCTGTAATTCAGTGGTTCTGTAAGAATGCAGCTGTGAAGTGACATGAGGGAAGAAAGGAAGAGCAGAATGTGCTTCAGGCCTTCTCTCTGTAAAGAACTAACCCTAAAATGTGTTTGTGGTGGCATGAGATTTCTTTATCTGCCCCAGTAAACATTTCTCTTCCATTGGGAAGGGAAGAATTTCTCTGTTCCTGTCCTGAGAGAAATCTAAAATTGGGTCCTGAAGACTTTAAAGAGCTGTGCCATTTTTTACCTTGAATTGACAGTTTGGGTTTGCCCACTTTAAAGACTCTTGAGTCCTGATCTGCTCCATTGCACAGGCTCCAGAGTGCCAGTGACTGGTGTGATCACTGCACACCTTTGAGTTTGGATGCAATTTTGTAGCTTTGCTTGCAAATACAACTTTGTAGTTTTGCCCCCATGGATGTCATTTAACTGTTTACAGTTAAAGCAGGAAACCTCAAAGAAAAGCAATGTCTCAAAACCTCTTAACCAAAGAGGTGTTTGGGCAAGGGATGTCCTAGAATAAGAATCAATAATGAACTCAGAATTGTAAAGAACCGTTTTATTTCCACCAAGAGAAAGGGATATTACAAGACATTAAAGCAACAACCTGAGGAAATGATGAGCTCTTAAAAAAAAGATATAGCTTTTATTCTTTGTTTAGGTTTGGTTTTTTTCTGTTCTTTTCTAGATCCTAGTGGCCAATGACCGAGCTTGCAAGTTGCTTGGGTGCAGTAGCCAGGAACTCATTGGTCAAAAGCTGTCCCACTTGCTATCCAAATCTGGTCAAGAGGCATGGGAAGCAGTGGGTGAGGAGTACCTAGAAACTTCTGAATGTTCATCTGTGGTTTCAGGAACTGTGGTATGTGAAATGTTCAAGGAAATATTCTCCACCACATGAAGTGGTTTTGTAGGCTTTGGTTTGGGATTTATTTTTTTTTAAAAATTTCTATATAATTTCCTGATGTATTTAACTCCATGGGCATTTGGCAATTATGTCATTTGCAGGACTGTTTGGTTTAAAAGTTTGCAGATGTGGGAATTCAAAGGGCAAAAGATGATTTAAGGGGACACCCATGAGAACCTTGCAGCTGTCAACACACGTAGTCACACATAGTCACAGTGACTTGACCAAACCAGAACTTAAAGGACATTAGATTTTTTAAAAATTGCTTAACTTGGAAACCTTCTATTAAGGAAAATTTCCCAGTTGTCTGGTCCTTAAAAAGATATTTTAAATTATCTTAATTTGGATTATGCATATTATAAAGGTTGAAGCCATTGAAATACTGTGAAATGTCTGTGCCAAAACCCCATAGTTAGTGCAAAAGAGTGGAATTGATATTTTGCCTAGAATGGTGTTATTTATAAGAGAACTGCATGAGAAAATCTCCATATAATTTTCTTTTGCTGCTGTTGTGAGTTGTCACTAGAGAATCCTTGGAAAATGAGCTCATATTCTTTCTGGTGTGTTATTTTTGAACTGAAATTGTCAGTATCTCAGAGCCTCCAGAGCCTTATCTTCCTGAATGCTCAGTTGGATATGGGCTGGGGGCAAAGATCTAAGTTTAATTCAGTGAAACCTGAGATGAAAATTAAATGTCTGACAGGGGCACTCATTCTAAGCTGTTCCAAATACTTTATAGGAGTCCCTGTGTAAGTCATAAAGCCATTCTGTCAAGATCATATAAAAATCATAAAAGGCTTGGGACGAGCCTTGCAGGCTATAAGATAAATAAACATTTTCTGATCTGAGAAGAATCTCCTCCCATAAGAAATTAACCTGCTATTTTTGCAGCTGAAAGTAAGGACTGTGTTACTAATGGGGAAGGCTCATCAGCACCATGGGACATCCTTAAATAAGACATCTCTGAGAGGCACTTCACATTGAATGCAAGGTGTTAGAGTGGTACATTTATTGTTCTGAAGTCCTTATGCCTTTTGACTTCCTGAGGCAGGGAGGGATGATACAAAAATAACAACATTTTGTGTATTATTTTCAGACATTTTACTCTCTGCATTAAAACTGTTTGTTCCTATAAAAAACTAGTAAGTAGTCAAGAAATGATGTTTTTCTAATAATGATAGGGGGGTATCTTGGCTCAGTATCTTACTCCTGTTTGAAATTTGTTCTAAGTAACCAGAGTCTTAGTAAGTCATGTCTCCATTTCTGGGTCTGGTGGGAAGGTGGATGTTATTGGCCACCTCCAGGAGAAGATCCCAGTCTCAGTCTGGTTGAGGCAAATAAGAAGCAAGGACACCCAGCGTTGTGTGGTCGTGCTGGAACCAGTGGAAAGAATTTCAGCTTGTGTTTCCTTCACAGTTGATGTAAGTGTTTTCCTAACAGTCAAACCATTTGCAATTTTTGTGAGAGTTTGTGTGTGAGTGGAAGCTGTCTGAAAGGCAGCAGGTACAGGTTTGTGAACATGGAGTGTGTTCATGGCAGGGCCTGAAACCAGGGCTGTGCATGAATCTCTGGTGTGCCTCACCTTGATGTGTTTGACAGCCCACACCGAAATACACTCCTCAGGGGACATCTTCTCCTTGAACAGGGTTGCTTTGGCAGGAGGTTGATACTTTGGGGTATGGATGCCCTTGTGAAGGGATCATCTGGCTGAGGAGCAGTTCTGTGAGGAGCACTGGACACCTCTGCCTCTCTCCTGGGGCAAAGGGCAGCTCCTGTGACATGGGAGTATTGTTTTATGCTGTGTCTGCTTTCACTGAGTGAGTTGTGTCCACCAAAGGACTGCAGAATGAAATTTCCTGCCATTGCTTAGATAACTGCAGAAACAATTGTCAAAACACTGACTGTGGCTAAAATGGTAAAATTTTAACAATTTTTTATTAATTTTAACAAAATTTTAACAATTATAAATTTTCCTCCCCAGGGAAAAATTACATCATGTGACCTCCTTTATGCTCATCTCCATGGCTACCCAACACTGGAAGCAGTAGTTGGACTCCACATAAAGGACCTGATTCCTTCTGTGCAGATCCCTCCTCTAGGCAAAAAAATCCCTAAGGTATAGTATGAGCACCAACCTCATTCTTCCATAGCCTTCCCATTTGGAGGGCATGCTGTTTCCCCTCCTCACATAACAGAAGAAAGCCTTTCCAGAGAGAAGCCTGATTCCTCTGGAAAAAGGTGGGCTGCTCTTTGGGGAGCTGCTATCTGAAGAGTTCCTAACTAGGGATGATTCCATGCCCTGACCTCTCACTGGAATCTGTCCTGGTGAAAGCCACTTTTCTCCAATCCTAGCTTTGTAAGGCACTGTGCTCTCTCTGTAAGCACTTTAAGATTCCTTTGAATTCTTTAACCTATTTCATTCATGTCTGTCTGAGGAGAGAAAGAATACCCAGGTCTTGCTAATGCCATGAAAGTGGGCAAATAGGGAGCTGAAGGAGGCCTTCTTATGAATGCCTAATTGTTGAAAATCTGCAGCATAGACTGGTCTTCATCTTCAGGGTATTTATTTAGTAGTTCAGCATTGGATTCCAAATCCTTAAAAAAACAGATATTGTTCATTTTGATATTCACAAGATTGGTTCCTTTTCTTTTCCTGCTCCTTTTCCCTGAGAATTCCTGTGTCATTTTACATGAACAAAGCAATAAACCCCAACCATTTGGTTAGCTAGAGGTTTTCTGTGTGACTTCTGGTTGGGTTTTTTTTTTTTTTTGCTTTAATTTAGAGCCTGAGGATTCAGCGAGCTGCAGGTCGATCCAGAGAAGGTACCATGTTTCCCCTCAGTTTAAAGCTGGAAGTCAGCCAGCTGGAGGAGCAGCAAGCAGCAGTGCAGAAAGATGAGATCCCACAGACAGAAGGCTCTCTCCCAGGCTACCAGTACTCTGCTACAGTTGTGGTTTTCTCCACCATCAGTGGTCTTATCACTGTCCAGTCAGATGGAATCATCTGTGGCATCACGGATAGTTTTGCTTTAATGCTCTTTGGCTATGAGAAGAAAGATCTGTTGGGAAAGGTAAGATAAGTTCATCTCCTCCCAGAAGATACATGAGGCAACATATCCACTGGAATTGTGGATCTGTTTTACACCCCTTGCCATCACAAAACCCCTGTGTTCCACTCGTTCAGGGAGTGAGGGGTGGGATGATACACAAGTTCCTCTGCTGGAATTGCTGAGACTTGCAGTGCTGAGGAGCTGCTATGGGTTCCAAGTAGCCCAAAGCAAGCTGCACAGTTCTGTGTTCTCCATAGTGGATCACTTTTGCCTGGCTGTCCATGAGAATCAGGTTCACAGACACAGATTATCAGCATTTGCCCCCATCCTGTGAGAGTTGGCTTAGCTTTATTAGATTTCATTCTTTGTTTTAGAACATTACATTCCTGATCCCTGGTTTCTATAACAACATGGAAAGAAGCAGTGGCTGTTCCTTGCCTTTGCCTCCTCTGGATGATTCCACAGGGACAGAAGGTGAGTGCCTTTTTGAAGGTGTCAGTGCCATATAGTTGGCTCTGGCTGCTGTAACCAAGGGGAAGCAAGCAGAGACAAGAGGTTCACCCACAAACATGAGAACATTGTTCATAAAAGCAGTGCCCCTCCATGCAGTTTTTAAATCAGGTTGCCACTATAACCTCATGTAAAGAGAATTGTTCACCTAAGATTGAGCTTCTCTCTTTGTTGCCAAGAAGATAAAACTGAATAGCCAATGTGGAAATTACAGTGAGAATAGAGAATGCTTTGTACTTAACAAGCACTTCCTCCCTCCCCTCCTCCCTCCCTCACTCCTTCCCCTGGTAGGACCCTGTGGTATTTTAAAATGTGTAAAATATAGCTTTTGTGACTGTATTGCAGCAGAGCTGTAGCTACTTAGGATTAATATTATAAGGGGAAAATCTAATATTCTGAATTGGCTTCTGCTGCTGGCTAATATTCAATGTTATGGTTGCTGTATTTCAATCAGGGAGGCTTCACATATTCCTCTGATGCAGTTTGCTTCAGAATTTATCAAAATTTTACTTCTCTGAACACAGCACAAATAAACAGAAGCAAAGAAGCCTCCTGTTTCCATATCTGTCTTTTCTGGCTAGCTCTGCCCAACACAGAGAACACCAGCAAGTTCATGCTTTCATCTATATCACATTTTAGGCTGGTTTTGTCTCCTTTTTCCCCTATTTTCTTTTTCTCTTTGCTTAGAAATGCACGTCTGTGCTGAAACCAATGCACCCCACTGGGACAAAGAAGAGTTAGTAGGCAGTGTACAATTTCTTAGGCAATTATTTGATGAAATGATGCCCCTAATCTAGGAGTAGTTCAGTTCTTCAGTGAGGAGGCATTGTTGGCACTCAGCCATTACTAATTAAAGGATTGTTCTAGATTCAATTCTAGATTTCATCACTGTTTACCTTCTTCTGTAGCAATAATAGTTGCTTTACTTCATCTTCCAAACTCATGTTTTTCTTCTGATTTCTTTTCACTGGGGAAGGAAAGAACTTCATCTCCTCTTCTTTCAAACATGTTTAGACTATTTTTATCCTACAGCTTCGGTGAGTTACATAAATCCAGTCCAAACCTTTTCATTATATGAATTTGGAATGGGCTGTGTATGTGTGGTTTGAGCTTTTTTTTTTTTTTAATGCTGCTACTGTATGATCATTTTAATTTCAGTCTCTTTACAGTATTGGCATTTTTTAGGCCTCTGAACTTCAATTCAAGTAGCTAAAGCATGATACCAATATTTGGCCAAGAGCTTTGCTAGAAAAGCAAATTTTGGCAGCCCTAAAACATGTAGATTCCTGCATGTGCTGATTTCTCAAAGTAGAGTGGAATGCTTGTATTTTGACTGTTTTGCCTCAATCAAGCCTTTTATGCTCAATTCTTTAGGGAAAAGACAGACCAAGGCAGTTCCAAGTTTCTTTTTAATCACTGTAGCCTCTGAAGCCTAAACATAAAAGTTTAAATTGGTGTGGTTTTGTTTCCTGTTTGGTACAGGGAGCAGCTTCTTGGCTGCATCTTTAGCACACCTTCTGTCAAGAGATGAAGAGCAGAAATTGGAGCAACAACACAAAAATGACAAATTAGTACATGCTGAGAATAAAGAAAAGAATGGGACCAGTTTCTTATCTCCTCCCTCACCTCCTGAAGCAGCATCCACCCCCACTAATAGGTAGGCATTTCATAGACTGCATATTCACTTGGGAAAATGAAGAGCTGTGATGGCAATCACCAGCAAAAGCTGATTTTTTTTCACCTGCCTGATGTCTGTGGGAAGGTGTAGCAAGGGCCTTCCATGCTTTGCTGTCTTTAGAATCTGAGAGCTGTTTGCAAGACAGGCTGAGCTGTCCCTGCCTTGGATGTTTATTTATATCTGCACAACCTACCATTGTAAAGTTACAGAAATTCCAGCTCTAAGGGGACCAAATGTTTCATCCAGACTAAGGAAGATAATTAGGTTCTATCTCCACTAATCATAAATATTGGATGTTTATCTCCTTCCAGCTGGTGTTGCACTGAAGTCAGGTTACCTGGAAGGAATTCTAAGTGTGAATTCTAATTTTAATTCCTTCTGGTGCTTGGCATAACTGTCAGGTCATCCATTAAACCAGGGTACTGTGTTACTGAAGTCCAGCCATTTTTTCTTGTACATTTCCAGGTCTTTTTCCTGTTACAACGTTAGAAATTCTGTAGAAGTACATATCTGATGCTCATGGCCTACCTTAAGTCAAATTTTAAGCTTTCCACATTAACAATTCTAGCCTTCAGTAAGTATTTACTATCCATTTTAAGTTATAGCCTATTACAGCACAGCTCTTGCTGCTTTTTAAAGTGGCTGATAGTGTCATTTTTGTGCTCTCATGGTTTACATCTCTCATATCATTCTTGTAAATAAGGACTGTAAGTGCTCTGCTTCACTGTGTTTCTAGGCTGCATTTTTACTAATGGAAATGTCTGTAAAAGACCTTGTGCCATGGGCTTCAGTAAACCCTGATGGAGGGAGACATTCCATCTCCTGTTGGACAGACAAGGGAACTTCTGTTTCCAGGGCTGGAAGCATCCTGCTGACATGCTAAGGCCTCAACAGCAGGCCTAAGCACCAAATTGTCTTACAAGATGAATCTGGAGCATGATGCTATTAATACCATCAAGGTTCTTTAGTGAAAAATAGATGGTCAAAACATTTATATTAGTTGCTCTTAATGCCAAACCTGCTGTTGTAGAGACGTTTGTGTAACCTTGTGTAAGATATATTAAGAAATTGTCCCAACAGATGCTCCTAGAGGCTTGTTAGTAGAATATTTTAGGCAAAACCCCCCCAGCCCTGGCTGGTTGGGAAGTGGGCCATCAGAACCAGATGTTTTCTGCACAAAAAGCTGATCAAGTCATTCAGACTGTTTGATTTGGGCCTATAAAGCTGGACCCCTTTTTTGGGTGAACTTGGAGACCTCACCTACAAGTGGATGCACTGCATGTGGATTTTCCCAGTTGCTGGGAAGGGTTCTCCAGCTCCTCACTGAAAAAAGGCATTCCCCAGCAACTGCAGACTCTGGATGATGGCAAAGGATTTAGGCAATTGGTGATAGATCTTTCTCAATCACTGTTCTTTCTCCTATAGTAATGACTAGATGCATCACCTTGCTTATTTTTGCTTGTTGCTAAAGCTGAGTGAGTAATAAGCTTAATGTTCCATCAGATGTACCCTTTTATTTCTGTGTTGCCTCAATATTCACAGTAAAATAAGACCATTCTTTCCATTGGTGTCTGTGCCCATTCCATTGCCCCCATCAACTGGCAGAACACCTGCCATGTGTACTAGGGTTTTTTTTTTTTTTGTGGTGGTAAATGGTTTATGATCTACATTTAGAAATTAAGCTAGAGAAGGAAATTATCCATAGGGAAAGAATGCAATTTGAGTGTGCCTGCTCTTCCTTGGTAAATTTGTCAGGATTTTGGATGCCTGTGCAAACAGCTTTCTGCCTTTTGCTGGTAAACTTGAAATAAAACTACTGGTCCAGGTTTTAAATAGTGACCATATTTAAATGGGTATTATACAGTAGGAGAGTTTTCTTATTTTGTCACCAAGATGTCACTGATAACTCTGAGTCTTTGCACTGAGGACAGCCTTGCTACAGATGGGCTCTCAGCCCACCAGAGAGCCTCATCCCAAATGCTGGCTTGACACAGTATAAAACAGTGGAAAACCTCAGGATCAAATAATTCTCAAAAGATGCTCTCTGCAAGGCTCTCTCTCACATCATCTGACTCAGAACAGTGGGATTTAGGTCAGAACTTGGAGACTGCAGAGAGAAGCAGTGTCTCCTGCAGTAACTGTTGCCTGTTTGTTCCAGACCAGGAGACAATGTAGAAGCATCATCCTGTGACCCAGTGAAGCTGCCCTCTGGAGTTGCCTGTAACTCACCTGGAACCCCAACAGTGGATGAGCCATGGCCTGGGGCAGCACTGAACTGCAGACAAGACTGTAAAAGCCACATGGTTCCAGGGCAGGTGTCAAAAACAAACTCGGTGGGTGATGCAAAACATTCCAGCCTCGAGCACATTGTTGTTGACAACTGCCTGCTAAATAATCCTTCCACCTGCTCTGCATGTGAAAGAAATACTGTCTGTGATGTTTGCTCAGGAAATGAAACAGGCTGCAGTGCTTCTGCACCAGGAGCTGCCACAGCCTCTGAAGATGTGAAAGAATCTGAGCTGAGCTGTATTTGCTCTGGTCTTGAGCTAGTGGGACTGAATTCTGCTGTCAAGGGGAACTCAGACAATCCTTCAGCTCTTGTAGGAGGATGTTGCTCTGATGCAGTGGACTCCAATATGCTAACTGAGGCAAACTTTAGTGCCTTTTCCACTCACCAAGGAAAGCAGCTGCTGAGTGGTGCTGCCACAGAAGCTGATTCTGGATGGCTGGCCTCCAGAAGGCATTTACAAAACTCTGAGGAATCCTCCAAAGCATTTCCTGAGAAACCTGAAACCCTTGCAGCAACTGTGGGGATCAGCTCCAACAGAAATCCCCTGAGAAGCAAAGGGAGGCCTGAAGAACACTCTCAGTTCCTCAGGCAGCAAAACATGGAGATCAAAGTAACATCAACCCCAGTGAAACAAGAAGGCAGGCTAAGTCCAGCAGCTCCTTTGACCTGGGAGATTCTGGAAGGCAGCTACATTGGGAATTGCTGTCACAGAGATGGTTCACAGTTCAGTAAGTGAAACCTTGTCCCCTTCCCAAACTCTAATTGGGGTGCTCCTTTTCACCCACAGTTTTGCAGAATGCAGACAGTTCTGGTTAGAAGCTCACAGTGAAGAGGAAGAAGCATCTAGAAGAAAAAAATGGTATTTAAGTCTATGCAGAGGGTATTAGAAAAGGAGGTGGCATAAAATACAAAGTTGGTAAGAAATTAATCCCTGCTGAAAAGTCAGGAATACTCTCATAACACAAAAAGTGTGAACCTGATAACTTTTTCTGAACAGAAAATACAAACTGCACTGTAAAACTGTAAATTGCATTAAAATTGCATAATGGAATTTGTTTCGTTCACTCCTTCAGTGGCTTGTTGAATAAAATCCCTGGTTTTATTCACAGTGGAAATGAATAATCACAATTGGACACTGACAAGTCTCTGCTGGAGGTGGGAATTTGGAGGTAGCTGATAGGTACCTCTAGAATAGCTGTGCTGGTGCCAGCCCCTCTGATGATTCTTCACTGAGCAGGGGTTCCCCAAATTCTGAACTTTTTGTCAAGAGCTCAGAATTTTGTCCTGAAACGTCTGCGGTCTTGTTCAACAATAAAGTTACATTCCACATTTTAATTTCCTCACTGTTTCTACAGGCATACACTTCGAGGTGAAATGTGCAGAGCTGCAGGATCCCACTGTACTTTTCTGTGTCTGGGTGGTGAAAGACATTTCACAGAGCCAAAAGGAAGCTGTAGCAAAGATTCAGTATTTGCTTGCCAGCCTAGCAAACTCTTCCCAGTCCGTTGCTGATCTTTCTACTAGAAGTCTTGGAGAAGTAAGAAATCCTACATTTGAATATTGAGCATTTCTCTCCTTGTTTGACTGTTAAGCTGAAGCTAAAGTCAAGAAGTTTTTCAAATTAATGACATGAGTAGATGGGGTGGATGTTGCTGTTTCATTTTTTTTTTTCCCTACTTTTTTCAATATATTAAAACAAAAACTCAGTTGCTATTTTGTAGCACTTCTGCTGTGCAGCTTAGTGTAGTTACCTTTCCAAGCCTGAACAGTGCAGTTCCAAACTGCAGGATACTCAAGGAAGTACAGTTCTCACTATCAGAACCAAAGATTCCTTCTTTTATCTATTCTTGCAGATGTGTGTGATGTCTTTTCAGCATGTATTAATTTTATAAATGTGATTCTGTGGCTGGTCATGTTTTGCTGCTATTGTGACCTCTGTATCTGTACTTAGGCCATCAGATCAGCTTCACTTCTTGACAATTCCCGAAGAGCTGAAGATCTTGAAGGGCTAAGAGCATGTGAGGGAGAATATGCAAAAAATTACAGCACTCTCAATCTTATTGGCAAAGGCTCTTTTGGCTTTGTCTGGAGTGCCAGGAGCAAGAAAGATCACCAGGAGGTGAAGTATTTCTTGTAGCTTTATTGAATAATAATTTAGGATGAAAACTGAAAGGTTAGAGTATTCATATTCTGTTAACATTACACTGTCAAAAGCTTCTCTTTGGTACTTTGGGGTTTTGCTTTGCTTAAACAGAAATCTGTGCTGGAAACAGGATAACAAAACATTTGCATTGATGTTGTGTATAAATGTTACCTGAGATAAAAGGTGAAGAATGAGTTAATGAACTGATGAATGCAGCTAATTGAACCTGTTGAAAGAAGTAGACATTAATCTTAACAGAATTACAGGTTTTAGTCTTCTGTTACTGAAGAGAATGGCAAACCTCAAAATCTTTATTGTGCCATGACTCAGGAATGGGGAATAGACATGTTGAGATTTTGGCACCTCCTTTTTTTCAGAAGAAGTGTTTTGGGTGCTGAGAGGGCAAATTCTGGTGTTTCTCTTGCATGGATGTTAAGTGCTCATTTCCCTCCACTGTACCCATGTACTGTCGATAAGAGAGCTGGCTTATCAAAGCCTTTGGAATTCAGAGCAGCAATAAATATATTCCATTTATCTGTATCATTTGGCTTCTAGGACTAAATTAATTTAAATACATTTAAATATACTATCAGCTATTCACATTGAGTTGCTTCCATGCCTGTAGTAATATAGGGCACTAACAGATTTCCTGGAAATTAATTTACCTGACACCCAAAGCCTTGCTTTGGCAGGTGATGCTGAATGTTGTTGTCTGCCTAGGTTGTTGTAAAGTTCATCTGGAAGGAGAGGGTGCTGGAGGACTGCTGGGTAGATGATCCTGACCTGGGGAGGGTCACTCAAGAAATTGCAATCCTGCAGAAGCTGCAGCACCCCAATATCATTAAGGTACAGTGGCTTGGAATTGCTGCAGTTTGCACTGCATCAGGTGGTTTGTTTGCATCCTGGGTGTCTGGTGTTCCTCCAAGTGTCCTGTCTGAATCTGTCTTTTCAGTAAAGAAAGTAGTAACCTGTTTATCCTGCTTTGTTTTGGAGGGTGTGTCACAGCAGAGTGTTGCTTGCTTCCACACTTTTACCCTAAACTGATCTGAAGATGTGATTCTTAACAGAAAAAAAAGCTATTTCAAGATAAGATGCATATCTTGGAATTGTGATGTCACATCTGATCATGTACTAGTTCAGTGAATAATCTGGACATATCTCGTTTCATGCTATTTGTTTTGAGGTTGTTGGTTTTGGAGTTGGGTTTTTTGGGGGTTTTTGTGGGTTTTTTTTTGCTTCAGAAAGAAAATTCATCTTGGATTTAATTCTGCTCCCAGTTTTAATTCTGTACTCTTTTCAAGAAACATTTGTGCTCAGTGAAATGAGACTTTAAAGATTATAATATACACCAATTAAATCTCCAAGAGGAGAGCAGTGTTTGTTAAAAAAAAAAAGGGCACATGATTAAACAGGTCTTTTATTTATAGGTGCTGGATGTATTTGAAAATGAATGCTTCTTCCAACTGGTGATGGAGAAGCACGGATCTGGTCTGGACCTCTTCACATTTATTGATAACCAGCCCAACTTGGATGAGCCATTAGCAAGTTATATATTCAGACAGGTGAGAGCAGAATTGCTACATGCAGCTGAGAATTGGTTAAAGTAAGAACCAGGATTCTGTTTCACTTAATACTGGCTGATCAACTGGCAGACTGGAGTCATCCTCAATACTTGCAGAACCTTTCCTCACCTTTCTGTAGGGCTGATTGAAATGCTGCCTGCAGAAACCTTTTTAAGGTTGACTTAGAAACAACAGAGAAGCCTTTCCAGGAGCTTATAGCCTGTGAGGGTTTCCCCTGGAGCCTTGGCCCCTCAGCAGTTACCAGTACAGCACAGAGCCCCTGTCACCCACACACCATCCACGTGGCTGTCACATTGCCTCTGAGGGAGGAGGGAGACTCACTGAAGCTGCCCCAAGCTTACAAAAAGCCACATTTTCACTTACTTCAGTGCTTAGCTTAGATTGGTTACAGGAGTAAAGGGCTCTGCTCTTTAAATCAAGAAATTATCTTGGATTTTAATGGTAGCATAATGCAAAGTAACTGAGGAGCTTGCCCGAGGGCTGAATTGCCCTTTGTTTAGTGAGTTAACCACAGCAGCAGTCTCCATCTAATTTCTCCTCACGAGTTTTGGAATAAATTCCTTGCTCTAGGGTATGCAGGGATTGCTGTGCACGTGGTAACCCCCCCACACCCTTGCTGTGCCCAGGCTGCCCTCAGCTGGGGTGCTGATGGGAGATGGAAGCCAAAGGTGTCCCTTCAGCCTTGTGATGGATCAGCCCTTTCCTTAACCCAGCCTGAGGGTTGTAAGGCTGAATTATTCCCTCAGATCTGCACTGCATTTCTCTGCAGAGGCAGATTTGCATTTTAAATAGAAACTTTTCTCCCTCAGCCATCTGCTTTTCTTGGTAAAAACATTGTAGGAGTCAGGATGGTCTCCAAGGTGATATCATGCCCATATTATCCTTAATTATGGCATTAAAGCATGAATCGTGCAGGAAAGAGAATGGAGTGACTATGTTATTTATACCAAACTTGGCTCTTAAATGCTTTGTCATCCTGCAGCATGGAAAGCACACAGTAATATCCTTCTGGAGGAACCAAAGGACCCTCCAAACGAAGCTGGGATAAAAATAGAGTAACTTGCAGGATTGTAGCAGTGAGGTCCAATGTTCACAATCACATCCTGACTGCAGCATCCCCTCCTCCTGCACATCTGTGAGATGAAAGCAGCAAAAGCTCTTTAAAGTGTCTCTTTCAAGAGCTCTGCAGCAATGATGACAGGCAGGCCTGAGGCCATTTCCAGTTACCATAATTAGGATGTATATCTTGTTTAGGTAGTGTCAAAACAAGCCACAGTGTGACTCTCTGAAAGCTGTGATGCCACATCAATTATCCAGGGACTCAATGTAGTAACACCTAGTTCTTTCTGTCTCTTCCAGCTTGTGTCAGCTGTTGGGTATCTCCACTGTAGGAACATCCTTCACAGAGATATCAAGGATGAAAATATTGTCATTGCTGAAGATTTCACAATTAAATTGGTGGACTTTGGTTCGGCTGCCTACCTGGAACCTGGGAAATTATTTTATACCTTCTGTGGGACCATTGAATACTGCTCACCAGAAGTGCTGTCTGGCAAACCGTATGTCACCCTCTGAAAAGTCATTTTTGTGCCATCACACCAAAAAAACCCCACGTGGGCAGGGCTGCAACAGAGGAGCCAAGCTGCTGTGCCATTGGAATGCTGCTAGAACAGGAACTGCAGTGAGATTTAAGACACTGCAGTGGCAGAAATCACTGGGAAGGTTTGAGTGCCTACAAAGTAGGGCACTCCACAGCATCACTCAGAATTCTAGTGACAGAAATCAAGTTGTAAAAGCTTGAATATGTACAAAGTTATTTCTAAATCTGTTGTCAGGCTTTCTCTAGCAAAAGCTGCTCTTTCACAGAGGTGGAGTAAGCAAGTATTGCTGCTGATAGCACCTTCTCCTTGCATGTCTGTGCTTTGTATCCTCCCACTCTCATCCTCTCTGTTCTCCTCTTTTCTACATGCTTCCCCCTATTTGAATTTTTGCAGTTTGATCCTTGTTCATCTCCCCACTGATTTTTGTACTCCTTGGGACTCAAGGATTCTTCTCTTGCTGCTGTTTTGGATGTGCTACCTAAATCTTGGCTCTCTTCTCTCTTTTCCTCTCCAAGTCCTTTATACCTGACAGCTGGTGCTCTCACAGCTGCTCTACAAGGAAGCCTCCCCATCACAGGGGTGACACTTCTGTAATTGTACATGCCTGGATGGATCTTGCTCCTGCTTCACAGCTCTTTCCATGGGTCCTCCTAAAGGAATGGGGGGAGAAGCAATGCAAGGAGGAGAGGAAATTCCTGCTGGAGATGAGATGAAAGGTGAAGCAAGCAGCTCTGCCCTGGGAGTTCCTCCCCTTACTGTGTGAAGGAACCAGCATGTTTTCTCAGATGGAATTGAGATAGTTAATAGCTATTTCCAAATAACTTTTGTTTTGAAAGGGCTGGGTGGATGTGTTTGCTCTTCCATTTAAATATTTACTTGACAGTTTTGGCTGATGATGAAGAAGTTGGAGGGGTAAGTTCTTGTCACCAGCTTACGTATGTGGAAGTCTGGGTGCATGTTACACATACTCATCAACAGAAACTGGCTGGCTGTTCTGTGGTTGGTTTTATTTCCTGGAGAAGGATAATGCAGACTCCTCAAACACATGAGAACCTTCTTAGAATTCTCACAAACATCCTGTGTTAAAATAAAAATTGGAAACAAGGGTTGTCAAGACCCTTTTTTTTCTTTTTGTACTTTCATTAGCAGATAGCTGTGTACCTACAATCTGAGTTTAGGCAAGCTTATCTCTGCACAGGTACCACGGCCCTGAGCTGGAGATGTGGTCGCTGGGCATCACCCTTTACACGCTGGTGCTTGGGGAGAATCCCTTCTGTGAGCTGGAGGAGGCCTTGGCTGCTGTCCTGAGTCCTCCTCGCCCTGTGTCAGAAGGTGAGCTCTTCCCATTTGCTTTGCAAAAGGAGCAGATCTCTTGGGGAAAGTATAAAATATAAACGGTGGTTTTTCACCTGAAATAAAGGGGAAGACTGAAAAAATGCTCCCTAATGCATTCCGTGATGATTTGGAAAGCTGCTCAGTGCAAGCAGAGTTTGGGGGGATTTGTCATTCTTTGAACACAGACCCTATCTCTCTCCTTCCTAACCTGCCCAAAATCCAGCCTGAGCCCTCCCCTGCTGTCTCTGCCCAGGTCTGATGGATCTCATGGCCGGCCTCCTGCACCCCGTTCCGGAGCAGCGTGTGACCCTTGCTGTGCTGGCAGAGCATCCTTGGCTGCGACAGCCTGTGAACCTGGCAGATTACACCTGGGAAGAGCTGTTTGACTCTGCTGAGCCAGCTGAGACCTCACTAAAGGCTTCTTCATCTAGGGCTGACTTAGAACAGTCTGAGCTCTGTTAGCAGCATAGGTCCCACTGGAAGTTTACCTGCTGATACTCACATATACTCAGTTTATTACTGTTCTTACCCAGGACATGTTTCAAAGATGTGAGGCAAAGATTTTAATGTTGTTTAAATTGTTCATATCTTGGAAAATATTTTTATTGCCTGGTTTTATTTTTTATATGTAGTTTATATATCTTTCTGAAAAGATAATGAATAAATGAATGATAACACGTCTGTTGCATTTCTGGAGTATGTGTGCACAAAGGAGACTCAAGACCAGACATGTAATTGCATGATTTGGGTGGGAGGGGTGGGTTGGTAGTGTCCTTTTTTTGTAATATCAGAGTCCTGTCTATATTCAGGAAAACAGTCCTCGAGTTTGATGAGACAGAGATATGGGGAAGAAAAAATAGATTTAATAAAGAGAATTTGGTCGAGACCTGGGTAAGAGGAACAGTTTGGGGTACAGGTCAGCCGGGATCAGGCTGCCTGGAAGTGCTGGGAAAAGGCAGCAGTTTGGCCGACTGCTGCAGCTCTGCAGAGAAGCAACAGGACTCGGGTTAATTGCTAATTAGCTTTGAATCCAGCTTTGGACTCCGCTATCTCCATCCGAGAGATGCCCTCACCGGCGTTCTGTAGCACCGCGCCCCGGCTCTGGCCCCGGCGGAGATGATGACCCGCGGCCCGCGGGGCGGGATCAGCTCTGCGGGTACCGCAGCGGGCAAGGCGCTCTGGCCGCGCTCTCCGCAGGGTCCCGGGCTGTTTCTGCCCCGAGTGATCCCCCCCGACCGCCCAGAGGAAGCCATTCCGGGCCCGGCTCGCACCCCTACCCT
>JANPWX010000469.1:81615-104188 GCA_024734555.1 Trochalopteron elliotii | reverse complement strand
GGGGTCCAGCAGAAGGAGATGGTGAAGGCTCGGCTCTTCCAAACGCCCTTTGCCGAGCTCCGGAATCGGCACATCTTCCTGGAGCGCCGGGGGCTCTACGAGACCCCACACAAAGGGCAGACCCAAACTAGTAACCCAAAGCTAAAGGACATCCTTCGGCTCCCGGAGAAAGACTTCCTGGCCAGTCTGGCCTACTCTACCCCAGAGGAGTATGAGGTCTTCAAGAAGCTGCTGGCTCGAGAGGAGGAGGAGAAGGAAGAGGAGGATGTGGATGCACTGTACACAGAGGATGATGATGATGATGATGATGATGATGATGATGATGATGATGATGATGATGATGATGATGATGATGATGATGATGATTTGGACAGTGATGGAAGTAAAACAGCCCGGGAGTGAGGAGGTGAGGCTCCGAGGTGCCCAAGCCCTCTCCTGCTGTTGCACTCTCTGTGTGCTTTGGGCTCCCACCCCACCCCAGCACAAGCTGGTTGGGGTACCAATAAATCCCATCTGTCAAATACAAAAAAACTTGTTCCTCCTCTTTGACCAACGACTTTTAAAAACACCACACCAACAGTTTCCATAAAGTGTTTTTATTAAAAAAAAAAATCAAACAAAAACCCCTAATTTATTTCCAAGACTAGGTTAAAACCTTCTGGCTGCATTACATACTGAGCCAGCTGTGGGACAGGAGGCTGTGGGCTGCTCTGCTGGCTGGCAGTGGGACCAAAGCCTGGTGCTGTGGGGACAGGTCCTGTGGAAACAGAACTGTCCCTTGGCAGGGCCACCTCCACCTCCACATGGCAGCGCTGATCTCGTGGCTAACAGAGCAGGGGTGCAAATACTTTCAGACCACGGCTCCAAACCCTCCTGTCTGGGTTTCCCCTTGCCCTGCTGTTCCTAGTAGGGAGGGCTGGCGGCTTCTCCTGCCCTGGGAAGGCAGGGCTGCTGTTCTTGCCAGGCAGCTGGAACAGGACCAGGCAGCCTTGGAGGAAAACAAGGCATGTCTGTCCTGGGGGAGCAAAGCTAGAGGTGGTGCAGGAGGGGAGCAGCACTCTGGCCAGCTGGTCGTGGCTTCACATTGTCCCTGTCTCCTGCAGCTGTGCCTCCAGGCTGAGCACTGTTACACTGCTCCCAGGAGGAAGAGGGTGGTGGCAGGAGTGCTGAAACTCCTGGGCCTGTCCTGCTCTCAGAGCATCTTCCAAGCTGCTGCTTGAGATGTGTGGCTGAGCAAGAGAGCTCTGTGATGCTCAGCAGGAGGGGAGGGCCTCCCCACCAGAATAATCCCACTGTGCTGGGGACATGAGGCTCTATACCATAACTGCGATATATCTCTGGTATGTGTTAATTTATAATATACACCGTGTACGTTAATACACAAATCTATGTTTAACTAGTGTTGTCATACAAACTCACAAAAACTAGGAACATTTCTAAGCTACACTTTTTCCTTCCTTGCCTGCCCTGCCGCAGTGCTGGGTGCTGGTCCTCTCCTCCACATAACCCTGCAGCACTGGTGCCACAGGGAAGGCAAACTCTGGGTGCAGTGCAAGGGGATGGGAGGTGGGGCTTGGCTTCCTCACCAAGCCTCTGCTGTGCCCTGCACTGCTGTGGAGGCAACTGCAAGTGTGGTGGCATGCCTCAGCTGACAGACTTCACCCTACAGATCACATTTAAAATTCTTTTTAGGTGCTCTATTGGTTTCTGAGCTGGAAATTTGGTTAAAACCAGGGCTTGTTTACAAAGCAAAGAAAAAGGCAGGCAGTAGAAGCTGCCTCAGTTTCCCCTGCTGGAGCAGAGGAAACAGGAATGCTCCTCTACTGCCCATGCTGGCCTCACCAGTTGGAGCTGCTCACCATTTCTAACTCATCTACAGAGGCTGCTCCTCAGAGCGTATTTTTGGAGGCCAGATTTCAGGTGATGGCTAAGGCTTTTTGGTCTGCATTTAACTGTTTTATTCGAGGGTTATAGATCATTTATAACCTTGGATTACGAAAACAGATTGGTGCAGATGCTGTTGGCAAGGAGCTGGGCTGATCCCTGAGTGAAGAGGGGAGCCCATCGTTTGTGCAGAGTGGCTGGGGGAGCTGAGCAGGGCTGGCCCCCTCAAGGGGCACTGGTGCTCAGCTCCTCAGAGGCAGAGAGGGGGCCAGCAGGGGGAAAGGGAGCACTACTCAGTGTGCTGGTCCAGCTGCGTGTCCCTAATGGGCTGGAGGAGAGGGAGAGGTTGACACCAGGCAGGAAGGCTCCCCTGCTGTGTTCAACCCAGTGAGCAGGTCTGATCTTCCTGGTGTTCAAAAAGCCCTTAGATGTGGAAAGACGAAGCTTCTACTGCTTTAAACCCTGTGGAGGAGCAGGAGTAGAATGAACTGGTGTCCAGAGTCTGCCAGATACCCTGCAGCTGGCCTCTTCCCACCCTGTGCACCAGTCTTGTGCTGAGAGAAGGGGACCTGCTGTCTCCAGGACTCCAGCCTTTGCCTGGCCCTTTCTGTGCAGGAGTCTCTTGTTCATGGAGCTGCAGAGCCAGGGGGATTACCTTCTGCTTCTCTACCCAGCCACAACCAGGAGCCCTCAGCCATAAGCCCTCCCACTCCCTCAACACGGTGGTGTGAGCCAGGGTTGTGCCCTGGCTTTCACCCATCTCCTCAACTCCCTGCATGAGAACTGCCCCTGCCTGCACCTGAGGAGAGCTGGAGCAGGTACTTACTTCTATGGCTTCTTCAGTGTGTGACTGTTGCTTGGCTTTCTGGAAGAGAAGGGAGGACAGCACTGTCAGCCCCAAGCTCCTTGGCCATTGCTCACAGGCAAGCACACAGCCCTGGCATCCAAGCCTTGGTCATGTCTGTACCCCTCTACCAGTCCAGCCCCAGCCCCACACATCCTCCCCAGCCAGCCACATCCTCCTGTGCAGCATCACAGGAAGGCTGGCACATTCAGTGCTGTACCTGCTGCTTGTCCTCTGGGAACTGGTGCTCTCACAGCTCTCCTTGTAGCAGATGTCCTGGTGTACCTTGTAGACTCTCCTGGACCTACACACACAGTGGAGATGTGAGTGAAGGGAACAAAAGGGAGAGATGTGCTTTGATGAGAGTGGAGGGGAAATCTGGGTATTTTCCCTATTTCCACCCAGGCTGCAGTAGCCAGCCTTGGCAGGAATGGGGCTTGGCCTGCTGTGCCAGAGGATGATCCCAGCAAGGCCTTTGTGCCTTCATTGCAGGGAGGCCAGGGGCACAACAGAACCCCCCATGCCCATCAGGGCTCCCCCAGGCCTCTGCTTGCAGATGGAGAGGCAGCCAGGAGCTGGATGGGATCTGCTGCTCTCTGGGGGTCACACACACACACACACACACCAAATCCAACCTTGCTGCCACGTGGGTGGGTAACACCAGTATGGAGCTGTCACTTCAGCAACACCCTGCCCTGATGCACAGCTGGGGGTGGCCACAGGGGCATGCCAGGCTGCCCAGCCTGTGCTGGGGAGGGGGCAACTGCCAGCTGGGCTTGGAGACAGCCTTGTGCTCGCTCTCCCTTCCCAAAGCTGAGCTGCAGGGAGACATCCCCAGCTCAGAGCACAGGGGGAAGGGGGGAGCATAACCTGCAGGCAGTACTCACAGATAGTGGCAGGTGCCTCCTTCCCACACTGGGAATGACCTGGTTTCCGAGTACAGCCGCGTGCACGAGTGTGGCACCTTCTTGCAGGCTGCTTGGGGAATAGGAGAGGGGAGCTACCACTGAGCCCATCCCTGGCCCTGCCTGCCTGTGCCTTGTGGCAAGGGTCTGGTGAGGCCCCCCTTGGCTTCTTGGCCATGCTGGAGGGCTGGCCTCAACAGAGCTGACCCACCAGTCGAAGCAGAGCCCCCAGCCTCACATTGCCTATGTAACTCCCTGGGTAAGGCAGAGAGCTCAGTCAGGAGCAGGGACCAGACCTGCACTCCTCTCTCCTCAAACTAAGAGCAGAGCCCAGCCCCTCTCTCAGCTGCCAGCATGACACAGATCTCTAGCAAAGCCTGGGCATTGTGGGGAGCCCCTGGGTGCTGGCAGGGTGTGCTGGGTGACCTACATCCAAGGGGACCTATGACAGGGACAGCCACCAGCCTGGCACTGCAGGAGGGACTTGGCCCTCCAGCACAGCCTGGCACTCACCCAGCTGGCAGAGGCGGCCCTTGAAGCCCGGGCGACAGGCACAGTGGTAGGATTCTCCATCTCTGCTACAGGTGCCTCCATTCCTGCAGGGATTCTTGGAGCAGTTCTGCCCCTCTCCTGCAAAACACGCTCCACCATCAGAGCCTTGGGGGCCACAGCTCAGCCCTGCCAAGCCCCTGGCATTGCCAGGGTGCTCCCAGGAAGAGCAGGTGGGCAGGGGTGCCTGCCATGCCTCCAAGGAGGGCAGGCTGGTGCTGAGCACGCTGCCTGTGGGGCCAGGGCTGGGTTCCTGCTGCTGTGGGTCTCCCCTGGGACTTACTCTTGCTCTTTGCCTCACGCAGCTGCAGTGCCAGACTGTCCCAGCTGGACACTTCTGTGTTCTCCAGCTTCACTGGAGCCTCTGGCTCTGGACAATGAGAGGATTAAAAGTCACCTTCCAGGCCAGAGCCAGACCCAAAGGCAGCCCCTCCAAGGGGATCCAGCCTGCCCACAGCTTTGGGGCACTGGTCAGGCCTGAGGCAGTGCTTTAGCCCTTCCCAGCTGGTATCCCTAGAACTGGGGTGACACTCTCACTCCTCCTGGAAGGGTCTGGGACACAGAGGGGACACTGCCTGGGGGGTCAGTGGCAGAACCAGGATGTGCAGTGAGGCCAAGGGCTGCCCTCAGGCGTCCCAGGCCCCTTCCCCACCCCATGGTGTGGGGTTTGCAGGTGCTCTAGGGTATCCTGGGTTGGCACTTCCATCCCCTGCCTTCTGGGGATGGAAAATGGGGGCTAGGTCTGGACTAGTGAAGGGTTTCTCAGCCAGGCACCCTCCTCAAGTGTGGGGTCTGAAGCTGCTGGGCAGGCAGGGGCTGCACTGGAGGGCTATGGAGCCACTGCTCAGGCCCCTGCTGCTGTTGGCAGGGAAGAAGGGCAGCTGTGCCACAGTCAGCATTGCCTCCCATAAGCAAGGGTCTTCCCTGGACTCCCCCAGCCAGTCACCCCTCTCCTGGGGCAGGGGTCTAACAAGCAGAGCAGATGTTTGTCTGCCCAGGGCCAGGTGAGAGGGCTCCACCCTCCTCTACAGCTCCCCCAGCCCTACAGCAGCCTGCCTGGCTGCCACCTGAGCTTGCAGAGAGGTGCAGGAGATGGTACTGGATGACAGGAGCAGGACACAAAGGCACAAGAGCACTTACGTGTCTTCAGAGTGATGGATTTTCCCAGCACAGTGCCAAACCTGGCGCTGATCCTTCCTCTGCCATCCACCAGCTCTGTGAACCTGGGACAGGAGGGCCATAAGGGTATGGGGCACTGCAGGTCCCCCAGGCTTTATGTGCTGGGGCTCACAGCAGCTGCATAAAGCATTCACTGGTGGCATCGGGCTCCGTGCAAGTGTGACAGTTTTGGCTTTTCTTCTCTACCAAGGTCAGGATCAACCCCAAATTCTAAGTTTCTAGGACTCCCAATATGCAAGTCCCATGGGGGAACTGCTCTCAGGGTAAGGGTGAGAACCCCAGTGGATGGGCAAGAGGCTACACCCCAGCAGGAGCATGGCTTCACCCTGCACACACCTGGGAATGGAAGCTGGGAAAAGGGACTGGCTCAGCCTAGTGCTTGGAACGAGTGGAAGAGCCAGAAGTGCTGAAGCAGGGCCTACCTGGGGTCTGGCGAGGGCTCCTCAGCTGTGTCACGATCTGCCAGCAGGCGGAGCTCAGGCAGGAAAGCTGGGGGCAGCCTGTTCCGCAGAACCCGGGAGTGCCCAGCTTGGCTCCACCGTCTCTCTGGAGCCCCTTCCCTCTGCACTGCACACCGAAGGATGAGGCTTAATGGAGGCAGCGTGAGCCAGCAACCGACCTCCCAGCCAGTCCCATCATCCCCAGGCTGCCAGGTGACACACGGACACTCTCCACCCACTGGGGATGCAGGTGCCCATCACCAAGCTGGAGCTCTTCCCTTCCCTAACCCTACAACCCCCCACCTCCCATTCCAGTGAATCTTGTCCCCACAGCCTGCTGCAGACACCCAGTGCTGGGGCACTCATCCTCTGTTGGCCAACTGGTTTCCCCCACCCCATCTCCCTGTCATCCCACAGCCTCCCTTGTGCTGCAGCAATCAGCAGAGCCCCGGGAGCACTCACAGGTGGTGACGTAGAGGTGGATGGGCTCGCTGTGCACCTGGCCCTGCTCCGTGTTCTGCACAGCTGTCAGGGACAGGTGGTAGCGCTGCCCAGGCAGCAGGTCCCGCACGGTGTAGGACACCAGCTTCCCGTTGGGTACGTAGCGGCTCTTGACGCTCTGGGCAGTGGTGACATTGATGATGTACCCCTCCATGGTGCCAGCGGGCGGCTGCTCCCACGCCATGGACACAGAGGTGGCAGTGACATGGGAGGCCGTGAGGTTTTGTGGGGGGAGAGGCCCTGCGGCAGCCAGGGGATGGGGAGGAAAGTGGTCAGAGCTGGTGTCCCTGAATGGCCACCGCCCTACTTGCTCACGTCATCTTACAAGTGTGCCAGGGCCCCAGCCTGCCTGGCATTGCCCAGACTAGCCCTGAGCCTGCTCCAGCCATGGGATGCACAGTGAGGGGATGCTCAACACTAGGCCCTTGCCAAGACAGACAGAGCCCTCTGCACCCTGGCACCCAGGTCACAACCTTAGATAACCCTGGCAACCCAGGTCAGCCCTTGCCTTCTGACTGCCGGATAGCAGGAGATGAATCGGGCCCATGCATGGGGCTGGGCTCATGCTGGTCTGAGACTGAACAACATTTGGCAGGGAAGGACATGCCAGTGTCTTTCCTGGCCTCTCCAGCCTTGCCTGCACACCCCCTATCTGCTGTGCTGGCCAGACAGTCTGGCAGCTCCCACACCCCTCCCTCCCCACAGCTTTCCTGCCAAGCCAGGATGGCAAAGGCAACCTCACTCACTTGTCCACACATGAAAAGGGGCTGTGGCCAGGCTCTCTGAGGGGTGGTCTTCCACTCCCAGGCCGCTCAGCGTTGTGACATGGATGATATATCTCTCTCCTGGCTGCAGATCCCTGTGGAGGAAAGGTAAAGTGGGAAGGGGTAAGAGGGGCTACCTGAGTGAGCTGTGCCCTGGCACCCCCCAGCACCCACTCACAGGAAGGTGTACTTGGCCACGCTGCTGTTCAGCTCCACGGTGCGGCCTGCCAGGTCCCCCATGTGGCGGATGGAGACCCTCACCCTACTGACAGTGGAGTGCTGGAGGCGGTGCAGAGCCCACTGCACCGTGATGGCACTGGCAGTGACATTGGTGATCTCAAAGCCTTCCACCGGACGCGGTCCTGGCCGGAGCAAGCAGACAGGACTCTGGTCATCGTGGGTCACCCCATCCCTTCCCCATGCGCCCCCAAGGGGGGGTCCTGCTGGCACCTCTGGATCATCTTCCCCAGTGGAACAGCTCAGTGCCACCTCTCCCACTGAACTCACGCTCTCCTGTCCTCATAGCCTGCAGGCAGGCAGGAGGCACATGTATCTGCCCACCCACAGGGCCTTGTGCTACTCAAAGCACCCCTGAGTCTGTCCCCTCTGCTCCAGCCCCCTAACACAGCTCTAAAGGGGCTGTAGTGCCAAGGCTTGGCCCCAACCACAGAATCATCAAGATTGGAAGAGACCTAGGAGATCATTCAGTCCAACCATCCTCCCAGCATTGTCACTATAACCCTTAAACCACATCACCCAGCAGCACCAGATCCAGATGCCTCCTGAACACCTTCAGGGATGGTGACTCTACCACCTCCCTGGACATCCTATTCCAATGTTTGACCACCCAAAGAGTGAAAAAGTCTTAACTACTCTCTAATGTTAATCCTCTGTCTTGGCTTTAGGCCATTTCCTCTTGTTGTCTCTCTGCAGGTGCAACAGAAGAAACCAGCCTCTGCCATACTACAACCTCCTGTCGAGGAGTTTTGGAGAGCAATGAGGTCCCAGTGAGCCTCGTCCTCTCAAGGCTAAACAACCTCAGCTCTCTCAGTTGTTCCTCATAAGATATGTTTTCTAGACCCCTGACAAGCCTTGTTGCCCTTCTCTGGACATGCTCCAGCACCTCAATGTCCTTTTTAAAGTGAGAGGCCCAGAACAGAATGCACTGCAGCCTCAACAACGCCAAGTGCAGAGGGATGGTCACATCTCTAGTCCTGCTGGCCACACTGCTCATGATACAGGTCAAGATGCCACTGGCCTTCTTAGCCATCTGGGCACACTGCTGGCTCATGTTCAGCCAG
This sequence comes from Trochalopteron elliotii, assembly GCA_024734555.1. Lineage (NCBI taxonomy): Eukaryota > Metazoa > Chordata > Aves > Passeriformes > Leiothrichidae > Trochalopteron > Trochalopteron elliotii. Next base: position 95,821 of record JANPWX010000469.1, on the reverse strand, counting down.
CTGTCAACCAGCACCCCTTAGAGCTGTTGAAGAGCTCTTGAGCCACTTCTCCCCTAGCCTGGAGCTGCAGGGGGTTGCTGTGATCCAAGTGCAGGACTCGACACTTGGCCTTACTGAACATCATGCTGTTATCCTCAGCCCCTTGACTGAGTGTACCAAGGTCTCTCTGCAGAGCCTTCCTACCCTCAAGGAAATCGACACTCCCCTCCAGCTTGGTGTTGTCTACAAATTTACTGAGGGTACACAAAATCCCTAGGTCCAGACCACCAGTAAATGCATTAAACAGGACTGGCCCCAAGCTGAGCCCTGGGGAACCCCACTAGAGACTGCAAAGTCCATGGCACACTTCAGGTGGCCATCCTGACCCCAGCATCCAGCTGTGGGTTGAGGCCCCATGAGGTACTGTGCCCAGCACTATACTGCCATCTCCACCCCTGGGCTTTACTTGGTCTCAGCCTGCTGTGGGAGATGTGGCTTATGGGCTTTACCACCACCATTCTCCTCTTCTCAGAGGCCATCTTCTTTCCTACATCTAATTCCCTCCATCCTGTTTGCATTTAATTTCCACACCTGCCTGCCCTAGAAAGTGGGATCAAAGCTGCTCTGCCTGTCCATGCCCCAGAGGCATCACTGTACCCCTTGGAGCAGAGGTCCCTGACAGCCCCTGTCCTTGCTGGCATGTTCCCACATCAAGCTCAGCAGTGTGGCAGGGTGACTGGTCCACAGGATTGCAGAAGCCCTGCTGCCTGTCTTACATGGGGTCTCCTCATACTCTCCTGGGCACAGTGACAAGGAGCAGAACAGCCTGGCCCCAGTGAACAGGGTTCAGGAGCAATCCCCACTGCAAGCTCCCTTCCAGCCCCTGGACAGGGGGAGCCACAGGGTGTCAAGGCCTTTTACTCACAGCAAAGAAAACAGCGATTCTCTGTGTCAAGCACATTCCAGAGGCCCCCAGCTGGATTTTAGGATCTGCACCAGCAAACCTGCCAGGTTTGACACCATGCTGGAGCTGGTGGCAGGCTGGAGGTGGCAGCACAAACCCTGGCACTTGCAGGGGCCGCGCACGCTCACGACCGTGATCCCCCTGGGGACGCTACTCACTAGTGCGCGTGGTGAGCATGACGGGCCTGCTGATATCATTCTTGTTGTTCACGTTGCGTTTGACTGAAAAGACAGAAATATTGTAGGCTCTGCCGGGGGTTAGTGCCCGCAATTGGTGGGCAGAACGACTTCGGTCCACAAAATCTGTCCTGCGGTAAGAGCCGTCGAGGGATACGTACGTCACGGCGTAGCCGTCAATGAGTTGCCTGGCAGCTGCGTCCTCAGGTGGGTGCCAAGAAATCAACACACCAGTGTCCTCCACCCTTTCCACCTTTAATGAGGTTGGTGGCAGCAATTCTTCAGGGTGTGTGCAAAAGCAAAGGGGAGAGGTAATGCCATGAATCTTTAGAGAACAGACCCTGTCAGCAAGCGGCAGAACAGCAGTGGTAAGAGGACCAGGTCCTCACTCATCTCACTTGGCACACCTGGCAGGGGCTCTCTGGGTGTAAGCCACCCCTGGCTCAGTGGGCACAGGAGGAGCCAGGGTGCCAGGAGTATTCCCTGGTATCACTGGTGGCCAAGCACTTGCCAGTGCAGGATGGGGCAAGGGGTTTGGGGGAGGCCAGTGCCAAGAGGCTTCCCTCGGACGCCTCTGCCTCCCCTCCTGAGGGCATCCGAGGGATTGCCGTTGAGCAGGGGAAATCTGTCCCCCGTGTCCTGGTGCCAAGCTCAGCACCTGCGACTCAGCATGCCAGCACCCACCCATGGCATTGGTGGGGCATGGGCTGCCCCCCCTCCAAGGTGAGCCCCCAGCCCTGCCCTCCTCAAGGAGTGCTGCTGGTCCCGGATGGTGCTGAGCCCCTCGTGGGCGGTGGGCACTGCCAGGCTGGCATCAAGCCCCACATCATGTCCTGGTGCCGCTGCTGAGGGCCTTTACCTTTTTCGCAGTTCTTGCCTGTGTAGCTGACTTTGCAGGTGCAGCTGTGGGTGCCATTGCTGGGCAGGCAGTAGCCTCTGCTCCCACAGGGGCTGGAGAAGCACGGGTCACTGGCTGTGGGAGAGGTGTCAGGTTTGGCAGTGTCAGCAGTGCTGCTGACCCCAGGGCCACCCTGCGCCGCCCTGCCTGCCTCACCTGTCTCACAGTGGTAGCCGAAGAAACCCTCTGGGCACACACAGAGGTAGGAGCCCCCGTAGCTCTCACACTCCCCTCCATTTCGGCAAGGGTCTGACTCACAGGCATCCACTTCTGGGGGTGGGAGAAAACCAGCAGTGAGCATGCCAGCAGCCAGCTCCCAGCTTCCACAAAAGAGCAACAGTGACAGACCCCCGAGGGGAGCGCAGGGCAGAGGCATAGCCCAGGGTTTGGCACAGCTGGGCTGGACACTGAACCCCCCACTGTGAACCATGGTGCCCACATATCCTGGAAGGGCTGGACACCTTGGAAAGGGAGTCCATCACTGGTGGACACCTCATTCCTTGCTCCCTCCCCATCAGAGCAGTTTCAGCTCTGCCCCCAAAACTACACAGAGGTGCATCAGTGAGCAATCAGGTGATGGCTTGGGGTCAAGGTGTCCAAGACAGTGACCAGCATGGTGCCAGCCCTGGCAGTGTCCTGGTGCCCACAGTCCAGCCTCCCACTGACCCAGGAAGGGAGAGCCCCTACCTGTCTCACACTGGGTCCCCAGGAAGCCCTCAGGACAATAGCAAGCAAAGGACCCGGGGAGGTCTTGGCAGGTCCCGCTGTTCTTGCATGGCTCCGACTGGCACTCATCAACATCTGGGGTCCAGCGGGAAGAAAGGAGCCAGCTCAGCACAGAGCTGAGGACAGGGTGGCTTGGAGAGGCAGCATTTCTCCCACAGAGCATGGACCCTTCCCATGTCATTTGCTTCCCCAAGCCCAGTGGCCAGTAACATCCCTGCTCCTGGATGCTCACTGCCGCAGGCCTGCTCCCGAAGCACATGGCATGGGGGCATTCCTTCAGGGACCCCTGGGGACACAGCTGGCAGTGTGGGGCTGTGCCAAGAGATCCATCCCATAGGGTGCCTGTGTCATGTCCTATCATTTAACTTCCAACGGCCCACTTTCTCCTACCACTGTCCTCTGCCATATCACAGGGAACTGTGCTAAAGCCATCTTCCAGAGTCCCACCACCTCCCACGCTGCCCACTGTGCCCAACTAGGAGCAGCATCTCCCTGGTGGAATATCCTACAGTTAGCTGGGAGTCCTGGGAGAGAGGCCCTTGCCTCAGGCTGATCCAAGCACACACAACTCCTGGTAACCTAGCTCCTAGCAATGGAGTTCACAATCCACTGGGGCTTTCCCAAGGGCTGGAGGGTGAGGAAGGGATTGTGACAGTCCTGGAGCATGCCTGCCATGGTGTCTTACCCAGCTCGCAGTAGTAGCCGGTGTAACCTGGCTCACACAAGCACAGGAAGGCAGAGACACGATCCTTGCACTGGCCTCCATTCAGGCAGGGCTGCGACTGGCACTCGTCGATCTCTAAAGGCATTTGAGCAAGGGAGAGACAAAGTGAGAGACATGAGCACAGGAAAAGGGATCCCAGGGAGGAAGGCAGCAGATAGCTGGAGTACATATCCTGGGGCCACCATACCATGGTGGTGACCACAAGCCACTGGATGGTGTCCCAGGGTTTGCCCACTCCCACTCCTCACCATCGCATTCGGGGGGGTCGCTCCAGACACCTGGCACACGGCAGACACGGGGATGGTTGTGCTGGCTGAGGATGTAGCCCAGCTCACACTGGTAATCAGCCAGTGCACCCAGCTTGGTGGAGTTGAAAGAAGCCTGGGCATGCTTCACCTCACTGGGGATGCCACAGTCGACCTCTGTGGAGAGACAGGGGATGAATGAGACCCACAGAGGTGCTCCAAGTCCCCAGCCAGCAGGGGAAGCACAAGGCCCTTACCAAACTGGCAGTGCTTCCCTACATAGCCCATGGAGCAAGTGCAAGCATAGCCCCCACCAAGGTCCTCACAGGTAGCCCCATTCTGGCAGGGGCTAAGAAAGCAAGGGGAAGGCACTGGAAGAAGAGCAGAGCAAGGAATGAAACCAGAGCCAGCCCCCTACTCCTTCCAGCAGGGCACAAGGAAGAGTTGCAGAGAAGGGGGCTCAAAGCAAGCAGTGAGTTCCTGACAGGCCCATTGTCCCCCCAGGTAGTGGGGGGGATCAAACCTACCGATCTCGCAGTGCCGGCCGGTGTAGCCCGGGGGACAGTCACACTTGTACTTGCCGATGTAGTGGAAACAGGTGCCTCCGTTCTGGCAGGGCCCCGACGCACAGGGGTCCGGCTTACCTGGGGGCACAAGGCGGGCGTGAGCCCGGGGGGGGCAGCTGCCACCTGTCCTCCCTGCGGGGGCCGGGGGGCCGTACCGATCTCGCAGTGCCGGCCGGTGAAGCGGTAGGGGCAGGTGCAGTGGTACTCGCCGTCCGCCTCCCGGCAGGTGCCCCCGTTGCGGCAGGGCCCCGCGCTGCAGAGCCGAGGCTTGGCTGCAGAGAGAGCACCCAGGGTCACCCAGAGCTGCTGCCTCCCACAGCACCCCACCAATCCCTCACTGAGAGAAGCCTGACTGCATCCCGGGTCCAGCAACACCACAAAAACTACACCTATGCAGACGTGTGCTGGGGGCTATGGGGGCCAACAGGTGCATGATGCTGGGAGACAGCTGGCTGCTCCCAAGGGCAGAAGCTGTGGCATGTAAATAAGAAACACCAACACTGATGGTGTTGCACAGGAAACAACTGGATCTGCTGTTGGGTGTCATGAAGGGAGTCTTTCAATCCCTCCCTCTACCCTATAGGATGGGATGGGTAAACCTACACCAACTTCCAGCTCTGCAAGTAACTGTTCATCTCCCAAAAAGGTCCAAGCCCTTCTCCCAACCTCTGCCAGGTGCTGGGGCCACAGGGAGCACTGTGGAGGTACCTTTCTCGCAGTGCATGCCAAGGAAGTCTTGAGGACACTCGCAGGTGTACGAGTCATCATGAACCTTGCAGGACCCCCCATTCAAGCAGGGCTCTGAGTCGCAGGGGGATGGCATCGCTGCAGAGCCAAACACAGGGGATCACCGAGGACATATGGCCAGGTGTACAAGGGCAGTTTTCCTGCTGGTGAGGGTACCCCCCGCTCATCCCCACCCCAGGGCTGTTCCCACATCCCCGTGGAGTCTTACTGTGGTTGGTGCCGTAGTTGGTGTGGCAGACACAGAGGTAGCTCCCGCCATACTCCATGCAGTACCCACCGTCCGGGCACTGTGTGTTCATGTTGCACGGTGTCGTGGTGACTTCTGCAAACACATGGCCAGTGTCAGCCGCCTTCAGTCAGTGGCAGGAGGACACCCACATGGAAACAGGAGTCTCTTAACTTTGCAGGGTCCAATGAGACAGGACAGATCCTCTGGCACAGACAGTGCAAATGCCAATGCCCAGCCTGGATGCTCAGTGAGCTTCAGCAAGGGACTGCACAAAGGCTGTGACTCCCTCCCCACCCATGGGAGCTGGGCTGAGGCAGAGGCTGGGAGAGGCACAGCTCAAAGAGGGAGTAGTGATGGAGGTGGAAGCATTGCCATCTTGCTAGGTGACAATATTTCCAGGCTCAGATCCAGTGTGTGCCCCTGGCACTGTGCTAGGCTCAGGCATGGGCAGTGTCTCCTTGCTGACCCACAGGCTGCCTGACTCAAGCATCCCAGAGGGAATGAACACAGCAGGCAAGAAGCTTTCACCTACCGAATTCACAGAGGAGACCAAAAAACCCAGGAAGGCACTGGCAGATGGTGACATTCCCTTCCAGACAACTGCCCCCATTACGACACTCACAGCCTTCAGAGAGCTCTGCAAGAGAGGAAACAGGAGCTTCCCAGGACCTCTCCTGCTTGTGGGCTGGGACAGACAAGCAGCCTTGCCATATGCCACTCATAGGGGAATCTCAGGTGGGCAGCAGCCCTGAGGCCCTCAGACACAGAGGTACAGCCTCGACCCTCTGTTCAATCCCAGAGCCCTGAACAGGCTCTCTGGGGCTGCTGCTTCTCCCACTCATGAGCATGAAGGCTCCCCTTGAGATGCTGCACCCCACTAGTGAGTCCCCTGGGTTGGTACTCACGGTCTCGGCAGTCCTGTCCAGTGTAGCCCTCCTGGCACTCACAGACATAGCCCCTCTCTGTCTCCAGACAGCTGCCTGCATTCTGGCAGGGGTGGGAGAGACAGGCACCAGCCATGCGGGGCCCACCTATGGGGAATGGGGAGCCTGAGCTGGACAGGTCGTTTGGGGCTGGAATGTCTTCTGTCCTGGGGATCCTGCTGGAGTCCCATCATGGTCAAGCAGCCCCACAGGAAGGTGTTCCCTCCTGGCAGCACCACGGCTGCTCCGCACATGCCAACCACCAGTTTCAGCAGTGCCCATGACTGACACAACCCCTTTGCAGTCATTTGCCCATTCCATTCCTGCCCAGTGCCCCTGACTGCAGTTCCCATGCCAGGCTGGTCGAGGCACGCACCATACTGGCAGTTGCTGCCGTAATAACCCGGGGAGCAGGTGCAGATATAGCGGCCAGGGCGGATGTAGTTGCATGTCTGCCGGTTCTGGCAACTCTGGTCCTTGCAGGAAGATGAATCTGGTAAGGGGAAAGCAAGGAAGTGAGCATGAGGAGAGCCTGGGCTTGGGAGAGGGGCCATGATGGCCAGCAGAACACGGGGGGTACAGTCCCTGCCGTGGGACATCCTGGGGCACAGGCACCTGTCTCGCAGCGCTGTCCCACAAAGGGCTCCAGGCACACACAGGTGTAGTTATCGACCAGGTCCATGCAGTGCCCGCCGTTCAGGCATGGACTGGACTCACATTCGTTCACCTCTGCAATGGGAAGCCAGGAAAGGTGGTCAGGTCATGTGTGAGCACAGGCAGCTCACCTGGTGCCTCCCAGCCTGGATGATGCTCAGGAGGATGAAGGTGATGGACAGAAAAAAAAAATCAGTGCCACTGGCAATTCCAAACATTCCCCTCCCAAAAACTACATCCAGGAATGAAGCTGACTGAGAAGGAAGCTTGCCAAGGTATGAAATGTCAACATCTTCATCCCATACCTGTTTCTGTCACCCACCTGTTTGGCAGTCTACTCCTGTGTACCCCGACTGGCACAAGCATGCTGCTGTCTTGTTCACCACCTGGCAACTCCCACCGTTCTGGCACACCCTGCTCTCACATGGTGATTCTGCTGCAGAAGAACATCAAAAAAAAGAAGGGCAGGGGTGTCAGCCTAGGTATAGGACCAGTACATGGCACCCTCTACATGTGGTAATACCAGGCCTAGGCAGAGCACAGACTGGAGCCACCCATGCACCTTCTGTCAGGAGACGGTGGCCATGTCCCCAGCCATGACTGTCACCAAAACCTATCCTCAGAAAGCTCAGCTCTTTCAACCCCCCACACCTCTTGGATGTCAGTGTGCTCTGCTGGGCATTTCTCCCTCCCTTCCTTCCTCCCCCACAAGTCAACTCCCTTTCTCGCCTTTTCCACTGGCGCGGCAGCTTGCTGGGAGCCAAATGCTTTGGCGGCACTTCCACTGGCAGGCAGAGGCCAGCAGTGGGGGAAACCAGTAACCATGGCCCCTGCCAGGGACTGGGAGGGTCTCCCTTGGCTTTGAAGAACTTGGGACCAGAGCATCACCTGCAAAAGCAGGGCCTGCAAGGCTTGTTTGAGCACTGGCTGCCAGCTTTTCTGGCTTAAGGGAGTGGTGGTGGAAGAATGCTGGCAGCAGTGCAGAGCGAAGCCCTCAGAAGAGTCAGCAGAAGGAAAGGCTCACGGCCAGAGAAAAGCTTCTTTTGCCTGAAGCAAGCTGAAATCCAAGTTGGCCGTCACAAACTGCTAGAGCCCAGCAGCTACTGCAGGAGCCCCGGTCTGAAGAGCCCTCCCAAGAGCAGAAGTGCCCCCCACGCCTGGGGTCTCTGCTTTTCAAGTGCCACAGTGCTCACCGGTCTCGCAGTTGTTGCCTCTGAAGCCTGGCGGGCACCTGCAGGTGAAACTGCCAGCACCGTTGAGGCAGGTGGCTCCATTCTGACAGGGCTGGGAGAGGCACTCATCCACATCTGAAACAGAGCCCCGGGTGGGGACAGGAGCTCAGGGCAGGGACAGACAGACTGCCAGCACGCAGCAGTGACACTGGGAGCGAGACCTGCTCCCTGCAGCAAAGCGCTCACCAACGTGGCACCTCTTCCCAGTAAAACCGGCCAGGCAGGAGCAGGTGTAGGAGGGATTCCCTGTGATGCAGTCCTCGATACACTTCCCCCCATTCAGGCAGGGCCGCAGTGTCAGGCAGACAGAGGCTGTGGGAACAGGCAGTGACCCCTGTCAGCCCTCACCCTGGCAGGGCTCACCTGCCACCTTCCAGCCACACCAGTGCCAGGGTCTTTCCCTGCACCCGCCCGGCTCCCTGGGGTGCTTGGGGAGCCCCATGGGGCTGCCTGCCTGATGGTGGGGCAGGGGCTGCTCCTTGCAGGCTGCCCTAGGACAGGGGCAGTTTTACTCCTCCTGTGTAAGGAGGAGAGGCTGCACAGGTCTGCAGCCTGGCTGGGGGGAGAAGGTCTGCTCCATTGGCTTGAGGGGACATGAACATGCCCCCATTTATCATTCAGGGCGAAGGGAAAGGGGACAGGAGTGCCCACGTACAGAAAATCCACCGATAACGCAAGACACACAGATCACAAATGGGAAAACATGGCCAGGGGGAAGTGGGGATGAGGAATCAGAAACCAACAGCTCTGTGGGGGACATGCCAGGACCGCTGGAGTGGGGAGCATGGACCAGGCCCTGGCAACCTAGCCCCACACGGCAGGCTGGCACTCAGCAACCCTCCACTTGGCTCAGCCCAACATACTAGGACTGATGGACATACGCAGCCCCCAAGGGTGCTGGCCCCTCATGCCCTGCCTGGCAGAGGGCTGGCAGGGGCCCAACTGTGCACATCACCTCCTCCCCAGCCTCTCTAATCACTCCCCGCAGGCTTCTTTAAACTAAAAACTCTTCCTCCCCTTCCCGTTTGCTCTCCCAGCCCGTTCCCAGCCCCAGGACAAACCACGGGTGCCATCCCCAACCACAGCTGGTGCTGAAGACAGTCCCCAAATAGCTGCCTCCCCTCCCTCCCCAAAGCCCTTCCAGACATCTTTTCCACCCCGCGGAGGTGGGGGTTGAGGCAGGGAAAGATGGGGCTGGAGAACAGTGTGGGGTTGGGTTGGGAGTTAAGTAAACCTAACTGCTGTCCTCTTACTTGTATTGCTGCAGCCCCCCACTTGCACCTGGGCATCATCGATTCTGAACACCCAGCGCCCGGGGATACCCACATTTGTCGTCATCTCCACGTCAGCGATGTCGTCAGTGCGGGATCCGGGGATGTTGAAGTAGCGCTTTCCATCACCAGCGTTAAAACCTGCCTGGAAGGACAAAAGCAGAGAGTAAAGAGACATCACTAATGCATGGGAAAAGGCAGCTGGAGCACCTGGACTCATCTCTCCTGTCACATGGCACCACTGGTGGCACCACTCAGACCAACCTTCCCCTCCCACATGCCACAGGCCAGTGCTCAGTTCTGTCCACATGACAGGACAACAGGGTGAAGTGGATGCTTGGCCTGCTCAGCCCCTTCCTGGCGATTCAAATCCCATTTGCTTCCTCTCCACCTGCAGCATCCTGCCTGCTGCAGGCTGGCAAGCAGGGAATCAAGCAAGGAAAACTGTCGGGAAATTCACACATCCGAGTCGGTACTGGGGTTTTTGTGGGTGTGGGTGTTGGCTTTTTTTTTCCCTTTAACACAACAACACACACAGGGATGAAATAAAACTACAAGCAAAAGCTGTGCTAGCTGTGGCAGCTGCTCTTAAAGGCTGAGGTTAGGAAGGAAAAGGGACTATGAAGCAGCAGCCAAGGCAAAGACCTGTGGTTTCGGGATAACAAAGCCCCCTGTATGGTCTCAGCTTTAGGAGCCAGAGCACACACAGATATTTAAGAACTCTGAAGAAGAAAAAAAAAAAAAAAACAACAAGCAGGGGGAGATTTTCCACCTCCATGAAACCCAAACAGGAGCCATGAGCTCACAGGGTGGATGTGCTACCCAGGCACCCCAGGGGCCACATTCACCACTTACCTGTGCCGCGATGCCACCGAGCCCAGCAAAGTCCCCCCCACTGCTGGCGTGCATACCCGTGGTCCAGGTGATGGACTCATAGTTAAAGATGGTGAAGGAAAGCTTGCCATCTGTGATGAGGACAATCTGGAAAGTGTTTACCTGCAGCAGGGAGGGGAGAAAAGCAGTGAGGGACGATGAACCAGTTATAAAATAAAGTGACAGAAACTAGGTTCAGCAAAGGGGTGTTTTCTTGAACCCCGGTCCTCCTCCGTGAGCAAGTGCATTAAATTATTTGTTGTGATCCTGAGCTGGAACAGCTCACTTCTCGTTGCAGAGAAATGGGAAAAATGGGGGAAAACACGGATATTGAGCATCTGGAAGGCAAAAGGTGCCTCATTTTTTGCCCAAGAAGGCTGATGATGTAAAGCCTCCACATGGCACAAAGAAGAGGGTTTGGTGTTGCCAGCTCACTATTGCTCTGTCACAACAAGGTATCGTGATGGAGCCATCACGGTCAGCTGAGCTCTGCTGACAGCTCTGTGTCACAAGGGGAAGGTCTGGCACCACACTGAAGGCACACGGCTGGGGTGGCTGCTCTGCCTCAGCTACTCACTGGTGAAAATGAGCTGCCCCCGAAGAAGGTGACTCGGTACCAGGTTGCAATGAAGACCCACTGTGCAGAAAACCCTGGGAACTCAGGGAAATACTGGGCAATGTCCCTGCTCGCTCTCTCCAAGATGGGCTGCTCGGTGCTCTCTCGGTAATATATTTCGCCTGCCCGCCGATTATCCACATCCGCCCAGAAAGCAGCAACCACACGCCGGTCCTTGGAGATGGGGAAGGCCACCGGAGTGAACTGGGAGACCTCCTTCAGGAACGAGATGATCCCATTGTTGTTTACCTGCAGAGAGGAAGGGAAAGAAATGGGTGGCCACAGTTGACTCCTGCTGCCAGCAGGAATCCATGTTTCAGAGGTGCTTTCCATTTCATCTTTCTCTCCCCCTCCCCTTTCCACAAACATTGGAGCGCTTCCCCTTCCTGCCCTTAGAAGCAGAGACATGCCTCAGCACCCACAACACCCCCAGCCCCCCGCCCCGGCCGCCTGCTCACTGGAGCGCGGCTGCGGGCCACTGCCCGAACAAACCCAGCCCTGTTCTCCAGGCCAGGGGAAGGGGAACAGCTGCAAAAACTGCAGGAGCCCTGCACACAAAACAAACAGCGCCCGGTGCGTGGGGCCAGCTCGTGGCACTGCTCTTGGCAGGGGTGAGGCCCCGAGCTCGCTCCCCGGTCTCATGGCTCACAGGCGGCCCACGGGGCTGGACCCTCCTGGCAGGGGGGCTGTGGGCACTGGCCCAGGGTGGGAGGAGCCCTGCTGGGCAGCAATCCATGCACCGGCGTGCACAGCACGTCATGCGCAGCATTCCATGCACAGCACCAGCACTCCAGGTGAGCCACCACACTCCTGATCCCCAGGTGACCAAGTGCTCCATGCAAACCCCCCCAGTGCTTCAGAGGCTGCTCTCATTAAAGTGGGGGATGCCAGACCCCCAGGGTGAGATACTTCAAGCTGTTCCACAGCACTAACTAACTGGCGTAATTAGGGTTCTGGGATGCCTGGCCCATGGATTCATGGCAGAGGCAGCCTCAGCCCAGGGAAGGAAACTGGAAATAGTAGATGTTGCTGTCTGGAGTGCTACCTCCCAACTTGGGGATGCAGTGGGAATGAGGAAGGTGAAGATACCCTCTGCCTGCCTGAACAGGCTGGAGGGGGCAGGGATCAAAGGGAAATGCTCTCACCCTGAGCTCCCACATTCTCTGGAGGAGACCCTGCCATCATTCTCTCTGCCACAGCGCCACGAGTGGCAGTCCAGTCAGTTCCAAGCCACCCTGTTCCCCAGCCCACAAGCGACCGTGGGACAGGCAGGAACACATAGACTCCAGCCAAGTTCTCCAGTGTGCAATGTTTGGCTCTGGCAAGCCCCTGAGCTGCAGGATGGAAAAGGGGGCCTGGTACAGGCAAGAGGCTCTCAACTGGACAGTGCAACTCTGGCATGCAGGCAGGCAGTGGTGTCACACTCGTGTGCCAAAAAGGAACTGGGAGCCAGCATCCCCAGGAGCCATGTGGAAGCCAGAATACCTTCACCCCAGCTGCCAGCACGCCCAGGCATGGGGTGAGCCTTGTGGAGTCCCTGGGGGAGGTTCCCAGTCCCTGAGGAGGGTTCATAGCCCCCCCATTGAACACAGGGCAGTCCTTACTGTGACTAAGGGAAAGAGGATTCTGTTTTCCCAAAGCCTCTGTAACCCCACTGTGTCCGCAGAGGAACATTCTTCCCTTGATTAAAGCAAGATGGGAGAGAACCAGAGCCAAGAAGGGCTTTTTTTGTTGTTGCTGGTTTTTGTGAAGGAGGAGGGGGGTGGTTGGAGGCAGCCCTTGAGAACAGAGGTTTCCAGGTGAAGCCAGCCCTGTGCCAGTCCCCCTGGACAGCAGCTCCCCGGGGAAGAGGGCCCCTGCCACATGGACTTCTGTGCTGGGGGCAGGTAAGCTGGCCCTGTAGAGCCATGGGGTCTCAGCTCAGGGAAGGGGATATACTGTCCTCTGATCCCTGCAGCCTCTCCAAGACCTAGAGCTACACTGTGGATCCTCTATGGGACAACCATCATGTCACCTGGCTTCTCCCAGCCCCTTCTGTCCTTCCACGGTGGCTCAAGCCCCAAGCTGGGATCCCTCCCACCCGATGGCAGGGCTGGCACTTTCATCAGGGGGAAAACATGACCAGGTAGGACCAAGCAGCCAGGGCAGCAGAATTGTACATGAGCCCAGCTCTGAGATGGCATCAAGGCAATGCTCAGCCCTCTCCTCTGCCACCTGGGTCTGGGTCATCATTAAGCCCAGAGCAAACCAAGGGAGATGGGATCAGGATGCTGAAGGTGATTCATTGTGCCAGGTGGAAAGCACCGTGAGGAGGCCAAATATCACTTGTGGATGCAAGACAGCAGCACCCAAAAGACTCCATGGACAACCAGGCACTTGGGGTAGCCCCTCTGGCCACAGCTACAGAGGACATGATGGGCCAGGCATGACTCGAGTTCTCTGGCCACAGTCCCCTCCCGGTGGCTTAGGGGTTGCAAGGGAGTGTGTCACCAGCAGTCCCAGCAGCCCAGGGGGTGCAGGAAAAGGCAAAGGAATCGGGTGTGCCGAGTGGGCAGCCCAAAGTGCAGCTGTCTTTATTCCACATCACACTCAGAGCCCCAGCAACACCCCCACCCTGCAGCAAGGGCCACCAGCCAGGGGCCACCATGCTGGGGCTGCAGCACACCGACTCTGAGCTCTTGCCCATCAGATGTATCCAGCCCCCTGCTGTCGGGATCCCCCAGCATGTCGCCAGGCCAAGTCTCACAAGGTGTGGGTATACAGTTAACACAGGCTCCAGCCAGGGCTAAGTCCAGGCTTCTCACGGTGCGTGATGGTTTTGCCCAGTGTTCCCAAAGCACTGGGGCAAGGATCCTCACCAGGGACCCCCACACTGAGCCAGGGGTCCTGCATGCTCCCCAAGCCCAGGGCCCACCGCAGCATCCTCGGCACGCTGCTATTCCTCTGATATTTCCAGTTAAGTGGGGATCACCTGATGGCCCCCAAGGAAACTCGGATTCATCCAAGCAGGACAGGAAAGAGAAAATAAGAGGAAGGGAAGAGGAAGAAAGAAACAGAACAGAGGGAATTAGAGGGAGGAGAAAAGAGCGAATAGGAGGAAACAAGCAGAAGTAAGTGGAAATTACTCACATAGAGGCCGGTGTGCCCCGCACCAAAGAAGGGGAAAGGGATGGAGAGGGGCCGGAGCTCGGAGCCACCGTCGTCCTGCTTCCGCGTGGCGGCGTCGCCCTGGGTCGGCCCGAAGGGGTAGAAATCCCCCAGCGGCACCTCCGCACTGGCCCACAGCCACTCGCCCAGTGCCACCAGCACGGCCCAGCCTGCCAGGACCTGCATGGCCGCCGGCAACGCCACTCGCCTCTCACGGGGGCACCAGCCACGGAAGC
>JANPWX010000469.1:64060-81256 GCA_024734555.1 Trochalopteron elliotii | reverse complement strand
TCTGGTCGTCACCCTCTACCACCTTACACCCATCAGAGTGAGCCCCACACTCCCAAATCCCATCTCCTGGCCCTGCCATGCCTTGCCAGGCCTGCCACAAGCTCAGCTTCCAAGGAACACAGGGATATTGTGGCAGGACCTGCCCCTCTGCCAGGATGAACCTCAATCCTGGGCTTCCCCTGGTAGGTTTTACCTCGAGAGAGGGGAAGGGCAGCCATCCCAAGTGTGAGGGGAGGATTTTCTTCCAGGCAGGCTTTGCACAGGAAAGCATCACCATATTCCCCCCATGTTGTCCAGCCCAGCTCCCCGGGACATTAAATTGGAAGCAGTAAATGGAGCAGGGAGAACAGCTGTGGGCCCCAGCTGCAGACATTTCCTCTGGGCCTGGAGCTGGAGCCAGTGCAAAGCTGGGCTCTGTGCTGAGAATGCTGGGGGGAGTGTGGGGGAAAGCAACCCTTTCTCCAGAGCATCTGGCCAAGCTCTGTCCTCCACCACCCACTCCATCTCCAGGAACAGATGCCCCTTTCTGCCACCAGCTTTATGGCATCCAGCTCTTTGATGGCCACCAAAACGGAGCCAGGATCTGCCACACCCATCCCAGTGGGTAGTTCTGGTGAGGTGTTGGGCTGTGGAGGGGACAGTGCAGGTCCCAGGGGTATCCTGGACTCTCAGCTTCACTGGCACCCACAGCTGGAGATGCTCCCCAGCAAAGAACCACCTCCAGGAGCGAGAGATGGAGGCAGAGATCCTTCTGCTAACCCCAAGCCTGCCTCTACCTGGCATCACAGTTTCAGGGCTGCCCCAAACCCACAGCCAGTTGTCCCCTGGTTCCTCCTGGCCACCACTCACAGCCCCATAGTGGAGCTCACTACCTCCCACAAAAGGCAGCCCTGGAAAAGGGAAAGAGCACGAAATCCTACCCACCCCCCCAGCCCAGTCAGAGCCTGTGCTTGGGGGACGGGACATGTGGAAGGAGCCTGGGGAGCTATTAATGGTCCAGAGCGCATTCAGCACGGATGCTTTCAGGCAGAGGGGACTGCAGGTCAGCACATGGTTTGGATTTGGCTCTCCCCTCCCTTCCAGCTAATTGGGCCAAGCCCAGAGAGCGTTCCCTGCGGATGCCAAACACGTGTGTGGCACAAGCATCACCTCCTGTGGGGGAGAACTCGTCCTGGAAGCTCCCACCCCAGGGTGGGAGAAGCAGCCAGGTAGAGCAGGGAGGTGTGGGGGTGTTTGAGGGGAGCTGAGGTTTAATGAAAGGGTTTGAACTCGTTATCTGGCCCAGGCTCAAAGAATGCAGCAACACGGATCACGCGCAGAGATGTGGGTGGTGGGAAGGGGCTGGAGGGTAGCCAGGAGGATGGAGGTTACTGCAACACCCAGCTCCTGCTCCCCCCAAACCCCCAGCAATGCCTGCCTCCACTCCACAGGGCCATGGGAACAGGGGGCACCTCTTCCCCTTTCCCATCCTTTCACCTCCTGCTGCCACCCTGGGACCCTTCTGAACCACACGGCATCTGGTGGCTGCGTGTCATCTGAGCTGTGGTGGCAGGGATGTTGCTGGGTCGCAGTTGTGTCCCCTCCCCCCAAATGGAGGAGTCCCAAATGAGCAGAAGGGCCTGGGGGGTTCTAGGTGCTGCTCCCCTGGGAAGCTCAGGGCTGTTTGGTGATGCTGGGGGGAACACAGTGCCACTGGGGCTGCGGCTCTGCCAGCCACTGCTGACACCAGCACAAATAGGGATGTGTAAACATTGGGATGGACACAAATCCTCTTCCCTGGGGGAAGCCCTGGCCCAAGGCTCTTGCCCCACCACTGCAAAGCCAAGGTTGTGAAATGCTGAGGGTGCTGCTGGCTCTGGAGGGATGAGGATGCCATTAGGGAATGCCCCAGCAACTCGGTAGCACCAGGGGTCACCCTACCAGCTCAGCTGTCACCCTGTCACTCCCCACACCAGTCCCTGGCCTCACCACACATCTCAGGGGAGCACAGGGACCCAGCACTGTCACTCAAGGATATAGCTGGCTTCTGGGGCAGTCCCAGTGCAGGGAACAGTGCCAAAACCGGGACACGAGGCTGAAGCCAGAGCCTGGTGAAGTCCTGTGCCTGACTGAGGTGCCTGCAGCAGGCAGCTGGGTTAATGGCAGTGAAAGCCAACCCACCACCAGCTTTAATGAAGATTCCAAACTTGTTCTGAAGCCACATTGGCAATTCCAGCATCACCCAGGGGCGGGGCTGGCCACGGGCACCCCCAGCATTGCAGCGGAACATCAGAAAGCAACATCGGGTTTCCCAATCCAGCTGAAAGCTCCTCAGATGTTCTGCTGCTTCGATTATTTGACAGACCATGTTTTTTAAATTATTCTTGTATAAATATTTACGCATTTTTACAAGAACCATGCTTTGAGCAACAGGCCGTGGCAGATGAAGGGCCAGAGGGGAGGGGGCTGGATGCTGGCTTGTTCCATGCCGGCTCTGCAGGTCAGCTGGGGGTTGAGCAGGACGGGCAGGGACGCAGGGCAGCACTCCTGCCGGGGGTCCCGGGGCACTGCGTGCTGGGTGCTGACAGCACACACACCCCCACCGCCCCCCAGCCAAAGGTGATCCTGCCTTTCCCCCTCACTCCCCCGGCCATCCCCTCTCCAGAGAACAGAACCCGGCCAAACAGGGGACCGGCCGGAGGCCAGACCGCCTGCTACGGGAATACATCGCCGGCTGCTGCTGCCAGCCCCGTGCAGCCCCGCACGCCCTCCTGGCCTCGCCCCTGATCAGGTCCAAAAACCTCTTCTGAGCCAGAAAAGCCACACCGGGCAGCAAGGGCTGTTGGCAGGGTGGAGATCACATCTCCATTCTCCCAGCTCGGCACTGCACCCCAGCCTAGCCCCTCCTCAGACCAGGTCGGGGGACAAGGCAGTGTGTGCCGGGAACCCCTGAGGGTGTTCCAGGAGAGAAGGGGAAGGGGTGGGAAGGTTCTGGGGCTCCCATATCTGCCCCCAAAGCCCCCGGTCAGCAGGGATAGTGCCTGCAGCAAAGTCTGCTGCTGGATTCCTGGTGGGGACCCTCTCTTGCCAGCCCTGTCCTGCTCCCCAGGATTGTTGCTGTGGATTTTGGGAAGGATAAGGGTGAGCTCCCCCCCTCCCCCATCCACAGATGGGATCCACAACCCAGCCTCGAGTTTTCCACCGAGCTCAGCAGAAATTCACCCAGAAGGTCAGTGACCAGAGAAAGGGATGATCAATCATTAAATAAATTGTTTTCATTTCCCAGGATAAAGGGGAGGAAAAGGGGAGGAGGGGAGGTGTTGTTGGATCAGGACTGGAAAATAAAAGAGCACAAGGCAGGAAAACCGCCTCCTGTACTCCCTGCAGAGAGCAGCCCCAGCTCCTTCCCTGAGCCCTCACAAGAGTTTTACAGCCAAAGCTCTTAATGTGATTATAATAATTATTTCTTCCCTAGCAATTTCCACCCCCCCCCCCCCCCCCCCTTGTGGTTTTTGGGGTTTTGGGGTTTATTTTGTTTGTTTTTTTTTTTTTTTTTTTTTTTTAATAAACAGCCTGTTTTGAAATGTCACTGGGGGAAGCCAAGACTCCAGCTGAGCCCTGGCCGGGAGGAAGGAGCAGGGGCAGGGGGAGCGTGCGAATGTGTGTGGATGCATGTCGGCGAGCATGTGCGTGCGGGAGCGCGGGCACCCGCGGGGACACCCCGCGGCAGCCTGCAAGCACACCAGGGCTGGAAAACCTGGCTGTGCCCCAGGGATGAACAGACAGGGGATTCTTCTCCCTCCCTCTCAGCCTGGGTGCCCCCTTGAACCCCCCATCTCGCACCCCTCATCTCCCACCCCTCTGTGTGGTCCCCCCCAAGCCCCAGGGCCGAGCTTTGAAATCTGTTGAAAAGAGACCCTTTTTGCCAAAATAAACAGCCTGTCATGTTAAATTACTCTCTCTTCCTCTCTACCTTCCCTGCCTTTGTCCCCCCTCCCCAACCCAGCCACTCTGTTGGGGGCCATGCCACTCTGGGGGCTTGTGGGGTGCAGAAGTGCTGGGGCAGAGCATAACCCCCCTCTCACATCCCAGTGCCCCTGTGCCCTGCCATCTCCTCAGCCCACCAGCTCAGCACCCCAATGCTTTTCTGCTGGGTGATGGTGGCATCCTGCAGGGTCTGGGGTGCAGCAGTCACACTGCACAGCCCTACAGAGAGGCAAGCTGGGTGAGGAACATTGGGGGCTCATTGCAGCTCCTCTCCCACCTCTGCTGTGCCAAGGGCTCTCACGCCTCCAGGTTTTTTCCTTACTCTTGCTTGTACTTGCCTGTTTTTGGGGGGGTTGTTTTCTCTCTCCTGTTTCTAACAGAGCAAAAATTCATGGAACTGTAAAACACCGAGATGGAAACAGTGATTAGCTCATTCAGGCCAGACTCTCTGCCAGTACCAGGGCACTCACTACCAGCCTCTAGTGACTTGTCCAGACACTCTGCACTCCAGCCATGCCTTCCATAGCCTAACTGACCTTCTCACTAGGAAATTTTTCCTGTTGTTTTTTTGGGCCAATGGAGGTGTGCTCAGCTGGGGCTGATTGTGGGGTTGTGTGTCCAGGTGCTGCCCCAGAAGCCCAGCCATGCAGTGTCCCTGCCCTGTGGCTCATTCCATACAGCATGGCCCCAGCCAGGGCTCAGCCACCCATCCATGTGGGATGGAGTTTCTGCACCCACCACCTCATCTACACCATTCCCTCCCCATGCCAGCTCTGCTCCCTCCTGCTCAGAGCATTGCTCAGCATCTGGCAGCACCTCCTGCTGCTTCCACCTCTTCTGACTGGCCAGCTTTGTCACCAGATGTGCCACTGCCCAGCATCACTCCTCCTTCTCACACGGTGCCTGCAAGCAGGCTCACTCACTGTGCTCCCTGTGCCTGGCAGCAGCCAGGAAGATGCTCCTCCAGGACCTGCCCCATGCCTGTGGGGGAGAGGAGAGAATGAGAAGGGGAGAGGAAGTGGTAGAGGAAGGGGAAAGGGGAATAGGAAAGGAGAAAAACAGGGTGAAGAACAGGAAGGAGGGAAAGAGAAAGAAAAGAAGGGACAGGCAGAAGGGGGAAAGGTTCCAGCCTGCAGGAAGGGGCAGAAGGCAGCATGTGCAGCACCAGCCTCTTGATTGTGGCACCCCGAGGTCCAAAGAGTGCAGGTGTCAAAGGCAGAGATGAGTGGAGGGGATCACATCACACTGGCTCTTCCTGGCATCACAGCTCTGGCAGCAGGATGTCAGGGTCACACTGTGGGCTCAGCCAGCACCGTGGCAAGAGGGCAGGATTACCTCACTAGCACCAAGACATCTGGGGGTACAGCCATGTTTCTCTGCCCTGCCCAGCCTTACCTTCCTATAGAACCACTCCTGGCTCTCAGTTCAGGTTCTGCATGATGCCCACAGCCTCCTCCAGCATTCCTGCCAGGCCCTGACAGGAGGAATGTCCTGGCTGCTGCTGCAGCATGGGCTCCATCCGTGACAAAATGATGCTCCATGGGCACACAGCAACCCGGCCAGCAGTGAGCCATGCCCCACCACCCCCAGAAAAGTGG
Organism: Trochalopteron elliotii; assembly: GCA_024734555.1. Classification (NCBI taxonomy): domain Eukaryota; kingdom Metazoa; phylum Chordata; class Aves; order Passeriformes; family Leiothrichidae; genus Trochalopteron; species Trochalopteron elliotii. The sequence goes on along the minus strand of JANPWX010000469.1, from coordinate 75,692 downwards.
TGGTCTGCATCTCTCTGCCCTCTTTTTCCCACACCAGGGCATGAAGCAGTAATCTGTCTTGCCGGGCTTGGGTTCAGCATTCTTCAGGATGAGCCCGAGCCACTCTGATGGGGATCTGCTGCTTTTGGTCCCTCTCTGGGACACCAGCCAGTTTGTCTTCCCCACATGATGGAGGAGGGTAAGACCTGCCCCCTCAGCCCTGGCTGAGACAGCCTTTGGTGTGGGGGACTGAGCATCCCCTGCTCAGATGGGGTGAAACCTGAAGTGAAGGACTCAGGTAAGGAGATGCAGAGCCCATCACTCACTGCTGGGGTTTAAAATCCAGCTGAGACTCCCCAGCTCAGAGCACCCACAGCCTCCTGGTGGTGAGAAGCCCAGTGCAGGCTTAATTTACCCAAACTGCAGGTGCTCAAGGATGCTCTGCAGGCGGAATCTCTGACCCCTGGAAAGCAGAACTCCTTCAGTCAGCTGGCAGAAGAGTAGATGAACATGAGCGACAGACTCCTACCTCCAGGGCAGCTCCTGAGCCACGGGGAACTGAATGAGGCACAAGGAGGAACTGGAAATAACCCCTGGGGAGATCCAGAAACCTCACCTGGGCTGTTTAAAGGGGTAAGCGTGAGCCGCAGGAGGTGGGAGGACCAGCCATGGTACTCTCCCTCCCTTCCTCAATAAGCAGTCCCCACGCTCCTCTCAGGCCCCCTGCTGCCACAGAGACTCTCCCACCTCCCCATTCCCTCCCCTGCTCTGATCAAGTGCAGAAACAGTTTGCAGGAAAGCCTGGGACGGCTGAACCACACCGTCCTGCTGGGAGAACCCAGCCTTCCAGCCATAATCCCTGAGCTCCGGCTCCGGGCCTGCGAAGCTCGGGAAGGTGACGGCATTTAAAAAGATAACGTGCCCAGAAATCCACATTCCGGGATTTGTGGGAGATGGGGAGAAGTGAGGGCAGGTCTGAGGGTACGACCGCAGGCAGAGCTCGGGATGCAGCCAACCCCCGGGCGCGGAGCGGGGCCGGGGCACGGCTGAGGCACCGCACGGACCGGCCCCGCCACTCCCGGACCCCTCCCCACGGCGGCTTTGGGGCGGAAAGCCCCTCTTTGTGCGTCCCCACGGCGGCTTTGGGGTGGAAAGCCGCGCTTTGTGTGTCCCTCCGGCTCGATCCCCCCGCAGCCCGGCAGGAAACCGCGCCCCGGGCGGGGCCCGTGTGAGCAGCGCTCCTGGAGAGGGGCGCCGGGGGTACCGCACCTGGGAAAGCTGGAGCCTGCCGGAGCCTGAGCCTGGTGTTGGCAGAGTTACACCGAGCCTGCAGGGCTGTTCCGGGCACCGGCAAGGCAGGCTCAGGGTCCTGCAGCCCTTCCAGAGCCCCGCCATACGGCCCAGCTCCAGCAGGAGCCTTCCCCAGTTCCTGTGAGTGCCGCACAGGCTGGGAACGGCCGGGCTGGACGAGCTGAGCTGGGGAGGGAGGACAGTGGGTCCCTTCAGCTGGCACTGGCTGTGAGAGGGGGCTGCCGGCACACAAGGGGGGTGTGAGAGAGCACGGCGTTACCCTGCCATGACCCGCCAGCTGAGCACTCGCTGTCACCCTTCTGGAGTGCCTGAAGAGGGACCACGGTGTGACTCAAGCCCTCGCCCTGGGTTTGCCCTGTACCCCTCCCTGGGAGCCACCCAGCACTTGTGCTTGTCAACGCCCGGCTCCGCCCGCCCCGCCACGGCAGCCAGCCCTGCCCTTCCTGCCCACGCACCTTCACGGCGGCTCAGACAGTGTAAGATAGTAGCAGAGCTGCCATGGAAGCCAACACTTCCCTCTGGCACAGCTACCTCGGGGTGATCGTGTCCCGCGAGAGGCAGCGGATGGAGCATTTCCAGCGAGCTGAGGACATCCTGCTCACCCTGCTGGAGAGTGTCCATGCCAGGGAACCACGCTTCCTCGTGGACTATGCCAGGAACCTGGAAGCCTTCGAGTTTGCTCTCTGTGCCTCTGAGGATGCTGTCACTCTCGAGATTCCCCTGCGTGTCGACGGCGATGCCCTGCGTGTGCTGGAATGCCAGACCAGGGACAGCCCAGGCAGGCATCCTACAGAGCTGAACACCTGCTATCTGGGAGTGTGCTCTCCAGGGACTGATTTGGAGGACTGGACTGGTGCTGTGGATGTGATGGAGCACAGAGGTGGTGCAGGGTGCCTGCTTCCAGGCAAAATCCTCCAGCACCTGAAAGAGCTCCTTGTTTCAGCCATCGTGCACTGCCAACGCCTCTTCCTGCTTCAGCCAGGTGCGTACACTGGCTGGGTGCTTCCCAGCCAGGAGCTGCCTCCAGTGCCTGCCCAGCTTCCCAGTTTGGCAGTGATCCCTATGCAAACATGCCGGGACGTATATTCCAGGCAGTGTGGCCCACCCAAAACTTGCAGGAGTAGGTGAGTGAGCACCTTGCTGTGTGCTGGGATGGGCTTTGCCCCTAGATGAGGAAGGGGAGATGCAAACGATTCCCTGCCATCCCCCAGGGCATCAGAGTCATCCTCGGGCATCTTCATCTGGGACTTGGCACCCTTCTTGGTGGGTGTGGGGTCTGCCCAGCCCTGCTGTTAGACCCCAGGCAGGTTCCCTCAAGGACTTGGTGGGCTTGGTTTATCCTAACCACATTCTCCCCTCCACCCCTCAGCCTCCAAGTGTGCCCTGCTCTCTGGAGGAGGCTTTTTGGAGAGTGAGCTGGGAGTGCATGAGGGCTGGAGCAAGACCCTGGGCCATGGGTCTGATCCCATGAATACAGGGGCCCCAGCTGGCAGCAGTGTCCTTGGAAAAGACGTGGTGGGAGGGGACCCTGGGAAATACCCATAGCAGTTCCATAAGCTTCTTCATGCTTTTTCATCTCCCAATGTGTTTCTTGAAGTAAAGCTTAACCAGAGGGTGATGAAAGGGTGATCTGAGAGGACCAGTGGGTCTGAAAGTCTCTTAACCCAGTCCCAGCAAGTCCACCATCCCCTCCTTCTTTCATGGCCAAGCCAGTGACCTTCATCTTCTTCCACCCCCACAAAGCAATGAACCTTTCCTGATCCATTTTTCTTGGAGTGCATTGCTTTTCTTGGCACTGCTCAGCCACCCAGAAGCACAGCTCAGTTTGATTGCTTGAGACTTCCTGCTGTGCCTGACCTTGAGCCCTGTGATGCTTCTTCCTGTAAAACCACCCCAGCATGGCTGGGAGAGGGGTTTTACCCGGCGAACTGCAACCAGGCTGCAGCACTGCAAAGGGCTGAGTCGAGTGGGGTGGGACATGGCCATGGGTGCTGCAGCACACACCTGGTTCAGCCTGCGGGACCGGCTGTGCTAACCTCCTCACTGCTGCCAAACCCTCTGCCTCTAGGTGACATCAGTGCTGAAAACCTGCGGGAAGATGCCATGGAGCTCTCCCTGCTGATCCGTGGCAGCTGGAAGACCATTCGCTTTGACATTGTCCCGGTGGTGAAGAGGCAGCAGGAGCCGCTCCAGCTCCAGAGGTGGCGGAGCGACAGGGGCTTCCCTGAGGGCAGCCTCAGGAGGGCCACAGAAGAGGCTCACTTTGTCCCTGCCTCTCCCCATTGCTGGAGGTGAGAGGCTTGGCTGCATGAACAGCAGGGTGATCCTGCACCAGGGATTCCCCCTGGCTGGCAGCACTGCTGGGTGTAGGCAAAAAGAGGTTGGGAAAGAGCGGGGACATGTCAGCAGGGGTTGAAGTCAGCCCCTCACGATGCCCAAACCCTCTTCCCTGTGTTGGAGAAAAAAACTTCAGCCAAGTTTCAGGCAGCTCAGGGAAAGAGGGAGGATGCAACTGAAGGAGCACCCTGAATTTATTCACTGGAGCTGCACCCTGACTGTGCAGAAGGTGGCAGCTCTCATATCCCTGCTTGGGCTTCAGAGACAAGCCTAGGCACCTGGCAGCAGCAGGGTGATGAGGTGCCTCCCAAGGTGGGCTGGAGGATGTAAAACGGGCTGGATTGATGTATCTTGCCTGCAGCACAACTCCCCAGCCCCACAGAGGGGCTGAGCAGCCAGCTGGACCAGTCCATATTTATTTTGGGAACAAGGTGATCCAGCTGGATGCTTGGCCCCTCATTGGGGACCAACCCAGCCTTCCCTCCCCACTACACACAGGGGAGCACAACCCCACTTTGCCCCACTCTTGATCCTCCTGAGAGGGCAGGAGCTGCTCAGTAGTGTTCCCATCTCACTCCACACCTCTGAAGTTCTGCTCTGACAGAGGCAAGTGCAGGAGGTGGATTCAAGATGCTGCAGTGACTGGGACCACATGTGTGTGGCATGGAGGGATCCCCCTGCACACCAAGCCACTGCAGGCATACTCCCCCCATCCTGGGAGGATGCAGGTCTTCATCTCCCCTTCCACCAGACCCCACTCTCTTCCTCCAGATCCTCCACTCACCTTCCCATCCTGAAGCTGCTCCAAGGAGTGGACACCCTGAGGGGACCCCGTCTGGACAGCCTTCGCCTGCTCGACCAGCTCTGTGACCAGGACTGGGGAGGGCAGGGGGGGAAAGGCACTCTCACTTTCAACCACCTGAAGGTAGGTTGGTTCTGCTGGTTGGTACCAGAGCTCTCTGGGCTCTCTCATGGCTCTCTGTTTGGGACCAGGGTTCTCTTGGCAAGAGCCAAGGCTGCTCCCCTGCACAAGAACCCAAACAACAAGGGTGGGTGCCTGCAGTGCTTTGGGGTGTACCAGCCCATGGTTTTGGGGTGTACCAGCCCATGGCTGTGTCTGGAAAGGATGTGTGCTGGTGCCAGCCATGATTAGAGAGCTTTGATCCTTCTTCCTTGGACTGAACCAGCAACTTCCAGCTGGAGACACTGTGGGTTCAGAGCTGGGGCTTTGCACTGGTGTGCAGGGCACCGTCCCCTGGCCTAGGCTGCCTTTGTCTGTGGGATGGCATCCCTGTGCCATGCTGCAGGCTGCCCCGTGCCCTGGTGTGCTGGGATGTGCCTGTACAGGGCTGAGGGTGGCATTTCTGCTGAGAAAAAACCTCCTCTCCCCACCCAACCTGTTTTCAACACTCTGGAGCCATGCTACTGGCTATGCTGGGGACAACAGCTGGTGGCACTACCCAGGTGTGCCCTGCCTTTTGATAGCTCTCCAAGCCAAGGGTCAAGAAGGATGCAAGGATGTTTTCTGCTTACAGAATGGCTCCAGCTCCAAGTAACCCAAATCCTGTGTGTTTTGCTTTGTGTTGCATTCTTCGGTGTTTTGGGGGAGGTTGTTGTGGGGGTTTTTTTAAAGAAAAAGGGAAGATGTAAATATCTGGCCTTCAGAAAGGTACCATCTGCTCCAGCCCCCATGGATTCAGCCCCACAAGTGGTTGCATGGTGACCTGCAGGGTGTGAAGGGACAGCCTTCCTGGAATCAGGCCTTGTGCCTGATCCTGTGCTCTTCTTTCCCTCCCCACAGATGGTGCTGCTGTGGAGCACAGAGCTCTTCCCCTCCCCAGAGGACTGGCAGGACCTGGAAGGCTCTGTCTACAGGCTCTTGGTGATCCTCCTCCGCTGCCTGGCTACCCAGCACCTGCCCCACTTTCTGAACCCAGAGGAAAACCTCTTCCAAGGGGCAGGCCCAGACCTTGCCACCATCTACCATAGAGTCGAGAGCTTTGCCTGGGACCCCCAACGCTTCCTCCACTTCCACTTTGGCCTCCATGGGTTCAGTGGCAGCTGGCAGGCAGACCCTGAAACCCGAGCCCTCCTGCAGCTCCCCGACAAGGATGGCTCCTACTGGGACACAGCCTACTTTGACATGCTGCTCAGCCAGGTAAGCCCAGCCCTTCAGCTGAACTCGAGGCAGCACCAGCAGCCACCTGGGCCAGGAAGTTTGGGATGTGCTGCAGTTGGCCCCACTGAGCCCTCTGGTGTGCTGTGGAGGCTGGCAGTGCTGGGGCAGGAAGCTCAAGCAGAGTGGGGAGCCCTCTCCCCTCACTTCCCACCTGCCTTTAGTTTCAGGTGTACCGGATCCAGGACAGCACACGCCGCTCTGCAGCGTCCCAGCTCCTCTCCAAGATCCGTCAAGAAATCCCTCAGCAGAGCTGAGTGGGACCCTGCTGCTGCCCCACTGGGGTGTCTCAAAACTCTGGGTGAGGGTTGCAAGGAGAGCTACAGGGCCAGGGAGCAGCCGTGTCATTTTATTGAGGAAAGGTGGTACGGGGGAGAGAGCACATCTGCTGCAGCTGGGGGGCACACACAGCCTCTTGGCTGCCCTGGTGGAGCTGGGCACTGGGTGATTCATGGTACAGAATCTGGAGGGGGATGGCTGGCATTCTGCACTACAGGGTAGGGGAGGCTGAGGTTGTTCGTGATGGGTAGGGACCTACAGTCAGATCCTGCATCCAGCTCTCTGTCAGCTTGCTGAGGGTCACCATGCCCACGGGGCCAGGGGAAGGGAAAGAACTGAGGGGCCATTGGGGGACGATGAGAGAAGTGGTTTTGAGCCACTTCTGTCAGCATCAGCTGAGAGTTATGAGCTCAGCATCAGCCGAGAGTTTTGAGCTCAACATCAGCTGAGCACAGCCCTCTCCTCCATGTCCCCTGCTATCCCAGCTTATTTCCACCGTGCCTTGGCTTGCTGGTTGTTGCCATGTCTCCTGCCAGCATCCCAAGGAGGCAGTGGGGTCCCTCTGCTGCCAGCAGCCTGCAGCCAGGCATGCAGGGCAGTGCCAGGCCGCCTCCCCCAGCCTCCCCCCGCCAGGGGTGCTCACAGCCTGCTGCGGTGGCAGCGCTTCAGGGCGTCCTGCAGGGCTCGAAGCACTCGATCCACGTTGTCACGGGTTGAGTTGCAGCCCATGAGGCCGATGCGCAGGACCTGGGAGGAGAGGGGTAAGTGGCTGTGCCTCAGCAGTCCCGTGTGGAGTGGGGGGACACACACAGCCAGGCCGTGTGGTTGTGCACAGCTCCCTTGCTCGTATTTAACACACCGTTCCCTATAAAGAGGTGTCACCCCGCTAATTACGTGCGTGGCTATTCAATTAGCTGGTGATTGTGTGTGTGGTTGTGCTGCTATGCGTTGCTCCGGGCAATGGGACATGGCCGGCCACACAGGCTGTGGCAGCCAGAGAGTGGCAGTGAACGTGGGGTTCGTGCCCAGCCCCGGGCAGCAGGAGGGGAGGGCTCTGCCCACCTTGCCCACCGTGGGGCCCAGGCCCCCAGCGACCTCCATGCCGTGGTTCTCCATCAGAAAGGCTGTGATGTCCTTCCAGTTGTAGCCCTCAGGCACCCTGACAGTGGTGATGGTGGGAAGTCTGGCCTGCTGAGGAACAGAGAAACTGGTTTCAGTCCCACGGCCCCTGGCGACCCCAGCACGCTGCCAGGACAGAGCATCACTGAGGGGGGAGATTTTTCTCTGGCATCAAAAGCTGCCCAGGCACATCTCCAGCTGCACAGGGCTGTGTCCTCATGCTGTCCCTGCTCTGTGGTGGTGGTGGTGGGCTTGTCCTGCACCCACCTCCTCCTCCACAAAGAGCTCAAGCCCCATGTCCAGCAGCCCCTGGCACAGCTGGGTGCAGTTGGCCTGGTGTCGCTCCCACGAGCTCTCCAGACCCTGTGGGCAGAGAACAGAGAGAAGGTTTCTACTGCTGCCAGTATCTCCTGGCACCCACGGTCCCTCCAAGCCCCACGGGCACTGCTGGTGCTCCCCTGCCTATCTGGTGCCACTCACCTGTTCTGCCAGCATGGCCAAGCTTTCCCTCAAGCTGAAGAAGGTGTTGATGGGCGCCGTGTGGTGGTACCTGCAAAACTCAAGAGGACCCACAGGGGTTCAGCTTGGCTGCAGCACAGCAGCCCCTTGCTCGTGGTGGGGGAAACTGAGGCACGGCATCCTCCCTCCACATCACCACGTGCAGAGACTTGTGGCCAGCAGCCAGGGTGATGGGGAGGCAGGGCCTGAGCCCTAAAGGCCAGGCAGCCCCTGAGGCAGGACAAAGGCTGGGTGGGGATTGGTTGCAGCCATCTGTACCAAGAGAACCCGCCCTCACCTTCGCGGCTCCCCGTCACAGCCCCAGTAGTTTGCCAACAAGCTCATGTCCAGAGAGAAGGATGGGGGCTTTGTCTTCCTCCTCAGCAGCTTCTCCCTGGTGAAACAGAGTACTGAGGAGAGGTGGGAGCTTAACCCCACCAGCTCCAAGCTGGGATCAGCCCTGTAGGATCCCCTAAAATGAGCACAGAGATTGGCTGCAGCTCCTAGTCACTGCCCAGGGATGAGATGGGATGGGATGGGATGGGATGGGATGGGCTCTACCCCCATAGCACTTGCTGGACATCCTCTCTACAGAGCAGGACCGAGCAGGTGGCTGGCAAAGGAGAGAGGTGACAGCCTCCCCCAGCCCCATCGTCTTCCACCCTGGTGACACTGGGCTGCTCTTACCTGGCTCGCTCACTGAAGGAGATGGGGGCACTGCCAGGGGGTGCATTGAGGACTTTCTGGGACCCCGAGTACAGGACATCGATCTCTGCCCAAGAGGGAAGACAACTCCTTAGGAATCATAGGCTCCCAGCAGGAAAATGCTGAGCCCTCCGACCTAGCTACAAGTGGTGGGTGGGATGCATGAGGCTGGCACACACAGCAGGTCCTACTTGTGTTCAGGCTGCTTTGGGAGGGCCCCTGGCACTGCTGATGGTCCCCCAAGGGGAGCAGGCTCTCTGGCTGCAGCTGGACCAGTTTCTAGTGCTGCTAGCCAAAATGCAGGTGGAGGGGCTGATCCCAGTGCTCTTTCCCTGTCCCAGGAATGAGCCCCTTTGTACCCTGGTTGCCCATGATGGCACTGTGACTCTTACCCTGCTGGTCCATGAAGATGGGGGCTCCCCCAAGCGATGCCACTGAGTCCACAAGCAGCAGGCAGCCATGCCTGTGGGAGGACAGAGCTCAGCCTGGTGCTCCTGCCACCTCCTCTTGCCACATCTCTGCCTGCAGCCCTGGCATCCTGGAGCCCACAGGGGCTGCGTGTCTCACTGGCACCAACTGCTCCCAGCACAACAGAGCCAGAGAAAAGCCCAGCACACATAAACCCCCAGGTCCAAATCCCCAGTGGTGACCTCGGGGTGCCCACCACTCACTGACCGGTGGCACAGCTGGCCCAGCCCCTCCAGTGGCTGCAGCACCCCTGTGGAGGACTCGCCATGGGTGATGAAGAGCACCAGAGGTCTGTGCTGCACCAGGCCCTGCACGACACAGAGGGAAGGTGACCACACTGCAGGTTGGCTTGTGCCCTCTGCATGGTGGCCAGCACTCACCTGCTCAATGTCTTGTGGAGTGAAGTACTTGCCCGGAGGCTTCAGCAGTTCACAGACGTTGGCTCCTGGGAGGAATTTGGGCAGAGGAGAGAGAGGTTTGGGCATGCTTCCCACTGGGCAGTCACCTACCAGCTCCATGGGGCAATTGGTCACGCATGAACCAGGAGCAGAGCCACCAGCCAGGGTCTGGCCTCCTGCAGATTTGCCCAGTGGAAAAGCCATCAAGCACCATAAATGGAGTGGCATCATTCTTGGAAAAACCTGGAGTGCTCTCTAGCAGAGTGATCTCTGGTTTTGTAAGCCATATCACCGAGCACTGCCAGGACTGGGACAGTAAACAGAGGTATCCTGCCTCCAAGCCCAGTCCCCTCAGCCCTGCTACACCATCTGCCTGTATCCAGCATACCCAGCCTCCTGGCAATGTCGGCGGCACGCTGTCCCCAGATGCCATTGATGGCCACCAGCACGGTGTCACCTTGCTCCAGCAGGTTGAGGAGGGCGGCCTCCATGGCACTGTGGCCGCTGCCGCTGATGGCCAGGGTCAGCCTGTTCCGTGTCTGGAAGGCGTACTGGACGCCTGCCTTGATCTCATCCATCACCTGTGGCACCAGGACGCTGGCCAGCGCTGCTATTGCTGCTCTTGCCCCAGCAGAGCTGTTCCAGCCCCTCCTGGGGGTGAGGAAGAGGAGGGGAGGGAAGGAGAGCTGGGCTGGGGCAGCTCACCTGCAGCATTTCAGCGTGCATGTGTCCCAGGATCTGGCGCCCTCCCGCAGCCTGGATGCGGCGGGGCACGTTGCTGGGCCCCGGCCCCAGGAGCAGCCTCTCGGGCACAGCCAGGGGCCGGAGCAGCTCCTCCGGAGGGGGAACACGGAGCAGCCTGGTGGCCATGGCACGACGTGCTGCCTGTCCCCAGGAGCTGAGCCCAGAGAAGAGGAGCAGTGGATGCTGCCTGAGCAGCTGCCAGCATGGCATGTCCTGTGCCCGCAGTGTCCAGTTTCCCCACGGACCTTGACCAGAATTTGGTGCTCCCCCCTACCAGTCTGGACTCTACCCTTGGCTGCCTCCTCTGTCTGGTTAATGTGTCACCAGTGCTATCCCTGCTGGCTTGGGCCCCTCATTTTGGGGGATGCCCCCTTGCTGGTGCTCATTGCTCTCCAGGTATGCCGGCCTCTGGGACTTGCAAGCCCCCCGGCAATCCCTGTCCCCATGGCCCCCACAACACCAGGGCTAATGTTTGCTAACAGTATCCCAGCAGGTGGGATCCCTGCTCTGGGCTCCTAGATTCTGTGCCATGGGATGGTTGTGCTGAGACTGGTCTGGCACAGCTGCCATGGTCATAGCTCCTCCTGCAGCAAAAAGTTCCTGCTGACCAGGAACCTGCCTTGCAGAGGGACATGTGGCTGGGTGACAGCCAGTGGGCTGATGTGCACCAGGGCTGTTTATTGGGACATGGACACAGTCCCTGACACAGCGAGCTGTGCTCTGCAGGCTCAGCCTGGATCATGGTCATCCCAGTGTATCCTGATGATGATGCCACAGGCTCCACGTGGCCAATCGATATTTTGTTACCTGCTATGTGTACCCACAGCACATTGCATTGTGCCCAACCTCTGGCACATTCCCTGCCATCCTGAAATGCAAACGAGCTGCCTGCTGCCAGCTTTAGCAGATCCAAGAGTGGGTCCCTGCCCCGAGGAGCCCCTCAGTGAGCAAAGCTTTGGCTAGGGATGACAGCACAGGGGTGAGAATTCCCACATGGCAGAACTGGCACCAGTGGCCTCTGCTGAAGACATATGGGACAGAGGCATGGGGCTGGCAACAGTGCCAGGTGAGAGCACATCTGCCCAGCAGCTGGATGGCTACCACTGAGAGGAGCTGGGGGCAGAGGAGTTTGCTCCCGCATGGCTGGTGCAAGCCACAGTCAGCCTGGGGACTGCTGCCCAGCCATCATCCCACCAAAGCCATGACGACACATCGGATGAAGAAGATCTCCCAGTTCCCAGTGCTCTAGGGAGATTTGAGGCACGGCTGGGGCGTGGAGAGAACGCGTGGCCTCGGGGCTGTCGCGGGGCGAGGGTGGCTGGGTGCTGCTGGAAACAGCTGGCAGCGAAAGGAATAATCCGCTTTCTGCGCTGGCTCTGAATTCCGGGCGCAGATGGGCTGGAGCGGCCGTGCCCCGGGCGGCGGGCGGGGGCTCGGCGGACGGAGGAGCGAATTGACCGGGGCTACCGGCACGGGAAGCCCTGGCGAGGGCCGCTCCTCGGGGTACCGGGGTAGCGGTGTCCGGTCCGGGGTACCGGGTACCGGGGTACCGGGGTATCGGGGTACCGGGTACCGGACCGGTGCCGGTTGCCAGGCGACGGCTGCCGAGCCCGCCCCG
>JANPWX010000469.1:48076-63667 GCA_024734555.1 Trochalopteron elliotii | reverse complement strand
GTGGCGGGTGGGAGCGGGATGCGCATCCCCGAGGGTCCGGCGGGGCGGGGGGGCTGCGGCCGGTGGCTATTTTTCGGAGCCCCCCGATGCTCGAAGCTCTGTATGGGGGGACGCTGCCCTCGGGTCCCCAGCGCGGTGACCGCCGGGTGCCGCCCCATCTTCCAGAAGGATCCAGCCGGGGTGGGGGTGGGGGCGGCTGCCCGCGGACGAAGAGACGCCTCGCATCCCAGCCAGGGTGCAAAGGGGGAGGATGCCATCCCCGCAGCCCATGGCGGAGGGCACAGGAGCCCCTTGTCACACCAAAAGCACCCCTGCTCTTCCCTCCGGGGCAGATGGCTGTGGTGATGCAGCTGAGCCATCTTGCGTCATCATCATAATGCTTCAGAGTTAAACAGCGGCGCTGGAGGGAGTGGTGGATGCCCCACCTGGGGCTCTCGCCGCGGGGAGCCGGCAAAGATGCTGCGATGCTCAGACTCTCCTTGGCCCCCAAGGACGAGCAGCTGGCGGTGACCTTGTGCTGTGGAGTGGCTGGACAAGGGCCGCCATGTCACTGCGGGCCAGTGCGGTGGCTGCTGGCTGTTCGAGGGGCAGGTCCCGGGGTGCGGGGCGAGTACAGAGCTCCACGCTTGGTCATCCAGGTTCGCAGGGAGCAGCCCTGCACCTGCTCTATTGTCTTACTCCTCCGCTTCCTTCTCCTCCTCTTCCTCCTCCTCCTCCCCCTCGCGGGGCAGTGACCCCTCCCCTAGATCCTGCAGACCCCGTGTGAGCCGGTCTCCTGCCTGCTCAGGTCCCATGAGACAGCACCAGGGCTCGGGGAGGACAAGGAACCAGCCGAGCATCTCCTGTGCCACCCCACAGCCAGGCACCCTCCCATCCCAGCACCCAGAGCAGCCCCGTGCAGGTGGTCTCTGTGGCACTGGGGGGCAGGGAGGCAGCAGACCCTCCCCCTCCCCTGGGTATGGCCAGGGGTGTGGTGGCTCTGCCATCTCGGCATGCTGCTGCTGACCTCCATTTTGTCTGGGAGGTGGCAGCTGGTGCTGGCAAAGATGCTGCCACCACCCTCCACCTCCCTGCATGTGGCAAGAGCTGCAGCCCCTCAAGGCCTGGGTCGTGTGGGAATCTGTTGTCTATCCCCTCCCTGGTTGCCCTTCTCTGTGCCCAGTAATGCTGGGCACTCACCAGGGCTCACTCCCTTTTCTGTGCCGCTTTCCCCTGCTTTGGGTTTGAGTGTGTGGAAGAGAGGATGGAGGAAGCAGGGATGGGGGGTGGGGTTATTTTGCAGCAGAGATGAGGAGCAGAACCCTTCATCCATGTCCTTACATTTGCTCCCTCTAAACTGAATCTGCATGGAAATTCTCAGGGAGCTGCAAACTCTGCCCTGAAGCTGTGCCCCCCATTGGGGTGGGCAGGAGGTGAGGAGGCATGGGACAGGGTGCCTGTGATGGGGCTGGATTTCATCTGAGCATGGGGACATTTGTCCTTGTCCTGGGCTGTCCTCTGAGCTGATTCCCTGCCTGCAGGTGCTGCACTGGAGAAAACTGCACTGTCATGGCCCCTTGCCCTGTGTGGGGTGGGAAGTGGGTGAGGAGCTTGGCTGGCAGGCACTGATGGTGCCGTGTCATCCAGCAGTGTGTTCCCTGCTGCCCTAGAGGCAGGACAGAGCCCTGTGCTCCCAGTCAGAGCTGGGGGGCCCCAACAGAGGGTGCAGGGGAAGGGCTCACCACAACAAAGCCTGGCAACTGCTGAGGATACACTGGTGCAGCCAAACGGGGCGTCCACCCTCGCCACTGAGGTGACATGGATGTCTGCAGACAAAGGGAAACTCACCTTGGATTTCCCTGGGTGCAGGCAGCTCGTCATCTGCTGGGGGACCAGCAGCAGAGCATGTTCCTTAGTATCCTTGGGGGAAGAGCTTGCTGGTTGGTGGCACTTGGGGACAATGCTCCCTGTCCTATTGATCACCTCTCAGCAGGAGAGGCTGCCAGTTGGTAGCCCTTGGACTTAAGGGTGGTTTCATTAGCTAATCTCTGCCCAATTAATCTTAGCTGATCCAGTTAATCATGGCTCTCCAGGTCTTTTGCTCCTCACTAGGGGTGACTGGTGTGTCATAGGGATGGGCAGAGCCAGCAAGGCTGCACGGGAAGTGGGGGAAGAGATGCCCTGCAGAACTGGGGGTCAGGTCCAGGTGTTCCCCTTGGCCGTTCCTCTCTGCAGCCTCCCTTGTGTGTAGGGGAGCCTGGAAGGCAGCAGGGAGGGAGCAGGGAGTGGGGCTTTGATGCTGGCACACTCCCAGAGAAAGGCTGGTCAGGGCTTATCGAATTTCTCTCGATGGCAGCAGATTAAGCAGGCGGTGGCTGCTCTGGCTGTCCCCAGGCAGGGCGGGCTGGCCGGGCTCGAGCTGCCCACGGGCTGGGGGGGCTGCCTGGCCCTGCCCCTGGCCCTGCTCCTTGCCCCTGGCCCTGCTCCCTGCAGCCTGGCCCTGCTCCCTGCAGCCTGGCCCCTCTCTGTGCAGGATGCTGAGTGCCCACGACAGTGATGCCATGGGAGCAGGCTGAATTCCTGCCTGCAGCTGAGCCAGGGAAGTGAGTCAGGGGAAGGAAAGGAAGGAGAGAAGCAGCTGGGTCAGTGTCTGCTGGTGGTCCCCAAAAGCACTCACGATGTCACCTGGGGTCCTTGTGCTGCCATGGCAGGGATGGAGCTGGAGAGCTGCAGAGGAGCAGAGGGAAAGCAGAGGAAAGCAGTGCATTGCCCACCAAGGAAGCTGAGGGAAATGGATGGAGCAGAAAATGGAACTGGGGCTCTGCAGCAGGGAATACTGGCCAGGAGAGGAGCTCACACCGCTGGGCAAGGAGAGCCAGATGGGAATACACTGGGAGATGGCCTGTGGATGGCAGGGAGAGAGAAAAGGCCCTGCTGGTGAGAAGGGGGTTTCTCATGGCTGGCAATGGTGGGGGTATGGTGTGTGGGGCTGACTGGGCAGAAGGCAAAGAAAGGAAAGCAGCACCAGTGGAAGGACACAGCAGGATGAAGCACATGGAAAAGTGGTTCAAAGGAGAAATCAGAGTTTCTTCATGGGAAGTGATGGGGCTGGAGTGGCTGGGAATGGCACAGGGGTGGGAGGGGATAAGAGCAGGGGCTGAGGTGGCCCGTGGCAGGCAGCAGGCAGTCCTGGGGCTGGTCAGCTCACTGATGGGTGTTGCTATTCTGGGGCTGTGCAGGAGGCAGGAGTCCAGGGACCTGCCCCACCTCTTCAGAGCCCTGGTAGCTGGAGAGGCTGCAGAGCTGGGGAAAGGGAGCTGTTTTGACTTGGGAGGAGAGGGAAATGTTTGACATGGGCAGTTGTCAGGTGCAGATGGGATTTGGCTCGGGGATGAATCCATTGTCCTTGAGTGGTGCCACAGGGTGGAGCAGCTCGAGCTGATGGCCTCTTGAAGATGCAGCACTTCCACCTGGGAATATATCCAATCATTTCATGGGAAAAACAACTTCCTCATTCCTCTTTGACAAGCACTTCTGTTTAATTTTTCCTTTCCCACATCTGAGTGGAGAGCCAAAAGCCACTGGCAAGCAGCAGCCCACTTGCTGGCTTAGGGACTCAAGGGTGGTGTTAAACACCTGCTTAAAATAATCCAAGCTCAAGAAAGCCTGAGACCAAATGCTTGAACTCTGGAATTTATGGGTGTGATCACTGGCTGAGCACAGTGGGAGCTCCGGAGCCATCCCAGCGGGAAGATAAGAGGAGGGCTTGGGAACTCCAACAGAAGAAGCTTTGTCTCTGCACGCTGTTGGACATGCCAGCTCACTTATAAAATAGGCAAAGGGTTTCTGAAAGGCAGTGCCAAGCTTGTAACACTTTCTTGATGCAAATTTTTCCATTGTGTCTATGGTTTCCTCTCACCCCCTTGGAAATCAAACCAAGAGCTGTCAAACCTCAGGTAGTTTTAAAGCCATCCCCTTCTTTTAGGATACTTTCAAATGTGTGGATTTGTTTTTTTCTTCCCTTCCCCCCCGTATTTTTTTTCCACAAATTCTGCTGAATTTTTCATTTCTGCTATGGGAAAAGACATCTCATGTTCAAGATCCCTCCTTACTGCTCCACTTCCTTCTGGTCATGGCCCATGTAACCAGAGCTGTGCAGGTGCTCACCAACGATCCCATTTCTCCCTGATCTCCTTCCTACTGGAACAAATATCCTGCTGGCAGAACCCAGACTTGGAAAGCATTAGGGAATTCACACACACCCTTGCAGGTGGGATGCCAGAGGAGCAGCTCCTGCCCATGGAGCAGTGCTGTGCTCCATTTTCACCACCAGGCTCAGCATGGGGAGCCAGGGAGCAGGGAAAGGCAGGAAAAGGGGATTGATATGAGAAGGCAGGAAGGGCTTTTGTCAGGTCCAAAAGGATCCTGAAGGATGCAGCAATCAGAGGAAGGATCCCAGGATAATTTTCTGGCCAGTGGTCATGAGGCCTAACTGGGAATGGCCTGCAGAGCACCTGGGCATCAGTGCTGGGATAGACAACTGCTCTGGGAGGTGTTGGTGATGTGAGGGGTTTGTTTTGTCTTGTGAGATTTGCAATTAATAATTTTTTTAGCAAAAGGACTGGAAATATGATGGTAAACTGGGAGCTTCAGCTGAGTGCAATGGCCACTGGCTTCCCAGGAAGGGCTGCTGGTGCTGATACTGCAGGTCTGCTTTGTGGGAGCTGAATGGGAGGCACATGCCAGCGACTGAGTTCAGCAACCGCCTCCTTTCTCAATGGAATGCCAGCGCTTTCCTCCCCGCCCCACTCTGTCCTGCTGCCCAGTCCCTGCTGTGCTGGCCTTGGAGTGGAGGCAGGAGGCTCGGGTAACAGGCAGGGGCTGTGGACTTGCTTGCAAATTAGGGGTTACCTGCTCAGTGCCACTGGCAACCTGGGATGAAAAAGCTGCTCCTTGGGGGTTTTGCTGATGGTGACAGCACCTACAAGGCTCTGTCTGCTGCTGGGGGTGCCCACCAAGTGGTGCTGCAGGGTGATGGAGGCTCCAGTGCTGCCCTGGGGTAAGGGAAGGGATGGCCCCTGGGGCACTGAGCTGGGGCTTCTGACCTGAGGTATGCCAGGGAGAAGGAAGAGGTAAAAGCAGGGCAGATCGACGTATGAAACAAAACGCCATCCTTTGGGCAGAGACAAAACAGCATTCCCAGGAGCATTCCTTGCACAGGCTTTCCACTCACCCTGCACAGCTGCAAGATGTGGATTGGGATGGGAGTTTTCCTGACCCCCTTTTCCTCCCTCCCTTTTGCAGGACAGCCGCTGCTCCTCCCTGGCGGTGCCCAGGTGCGGCCGGCGCCATGGCGGGAGCCTCGGTGAAGGTGGCAGTGCGCGTCCGGCCCTTCAACTCCCGGGAGATGAGCCGGGAATCCAAATGCATCATCCAGATGTCAGGAAGCACCACCAGTGAGTGCCTCACCAGGGGCAGGGGGGGCTCTGGGTGCTGCCTGTGGTGTTGCCACAGCAGCAAGGGCTAGCCTGTGGGGATCCTTGGTGAGGATGCCTGAAGCATCTCGAGTCGTTTGGAGGAGGAAATGTGGGCAGGAGGTTGGCTTTCCATGGAGAAATGCAGTCTTGCCGTTGAAACGGCAGTGGTGGGAGCTGCATGGCACTGAGCCCTTGGGTTTTGGTGACAGTGAAAGGGGCAGCATTCCCCAGTAGGCAATGAGGGAGGGGTCACAGAATCACAGGATGGTTTTGTTTGGAAGGGGCGTTAAAGATGATCTCGTTCCAACCTAACACTGTAGATCAGGCTCTTCCACATCCAACCTGGCCTTGAAGCTGTGCATGGGCCAGCAGGTGGCTTTTGATGGTACTACCTGGCCAGGTATCACTTACTGCAGCGTGCCACAACCCATCCCTGCTTGTCTAGGGCTCTTGGAGGTGCAACAGCAGCAGGATGGAGGGGTGGGAGGAGGATTTGCCCAGGGAATGGTGTGCTCTGGGTGGGGGGTGCAGCATGGAGGCTTTGGGGCTGTATGTCCTGTCAGGAGCCTGTGCTGCCTTTGCCCCTCTTTAAATAACAGCTGCTGGCAGAACGGTGTGGGAATGGCAGTCAAATCCCTCCTGTTTGGCTCTGGAAGCCTCCAGATGGGGCAGTGTCTAAAATAACTCCCTGCCTGCCCGCCTGGGGCTGCCTGCGTCACCACTGGTGGGTGAGACACCGGTGCAGCCACCCCCGCCGTGCTGGCTGCCATGACAACCCTGCTGGTGGAGAGAGGAGGGCACCCAAGGGTGCAGGGTGACTGTGGGACCCCCCTGGCCACCCCAGGCCTGGGGAGCAGGAGTGGGAGGTCTGTGGGGCAGCATCTGCTGATCTCTGGCATCCTGTGGGGGTTCTCCCTTCATGGTTGGACAGGGATTCTCCGTCTGCCTGGGGTGCAGAGCTTCTGCCCTCATGGTGCCTCCTGTCCACACAAGAGCTTTCCACCTGCCCAGGGCCAGGGAATAGGTTGGGTAGATGTTATATGTTCCCCATTCTGGTTCTGATGGGTGGGGGTGGACCTGGCTTGCCCCAGGTCCCATCAAGAGCATCAGGCATCCCCCACTCCCACCGTGGCTGTGTTTGTTCAGAGTTGTCTGCCCCTGCTCATGCTGCACACCCTGGCTGTGCCCCCACCCCTCCAGCCCCTGCCTCTGCCTGCACCAGGGAGGGCAGCAGGGCTGCAGGCAGGAGCCC
Organism: Trochalopteron elliotii; assembly: GCA_024734555.1. NCBI lineage: Eukaryota > Metazoa > Chordata > Aves > Passeriformes > Leiothrichidae > Trochalopteron > Trochalopteron elliotii. Next base: position 56,959 of record JANPWX010000469.1, on the reverse strand, counting down.
TTTGCTGACAGTGAGAATTTTCTGAATGAATGGACAAACCTCTGGCTAATCCTCTTGGCCAGGGGGCTGGGGAGCAAGGGTGGGGGGCTCAGAAGCCTGCTGCTGCTGTGGCTGGTGGAGGCAGGAGGATTCCAGTAGTGCCAGCAGAGCAGGACTGTCTCAATCCCCCGAGCTCCTTGCAGAGAAGCCAAAGATAAACATGTTTGAGGGGAGTGAGAGCAAGTTTTCCCCTTCCCAAGATTATTTACAGAGACCTTTGCATGTGCTGGAGCAGGCAGGCAGGTTCTTCTCCTGCCTAATGCACTGAGCCCCGTGGGAGGCAGTGGGGCCCAGGGTGGGGTCAGAATTTCTCTGCTGTCCTTTTGCCTGCAAACTTCCAGCTGCCACAGCCACCCACCTGCTCATCAACACTGCTCCTTTGTTTCTGTCGTGTCCTGCACTCTGTGGGCACCATCCTGGGCACCAACACTCTCCTGATGGCTCTCACAGTCCCTCTCCTGATGGCTCCCACCAGGATGGTGTGGAGGAGACCCCTGGCTTTGATCCCACAAGGCCATTTTCATGTTCTCTGTCTGGAGCCATGACTCTGCTGCCTTTAAAATCTGGTGATTATTTTCTCTGATGGGGGTTCTGCTTCGTGCCTGCCCACTCACTGGACTCTGCCATGCTGCTGGCTCTTCAGGGCAAGACAAGGGACATCTCCAAAAGTTTTCCTCCTTCCTGCCCCCTTGTCTCTATGTTTGTCTTCATCTCCACACCCCTCCTTGCCTTTTGAATCCCAGTGGCCCAGAGCATTAATCTTCTGCAAAAGTCCTATATGCCTGGTCACAGGAAAAGAAAAATTCCACCAGCAGCATCCATCTGCCTGCAGGCAAATAAATGGGAATGAGAGGGGCGTGGGAAGAGTGTTTCAGCTCAGGACAGGAGATTTCTGCTCTTGAGATGCTCCCTTCTCCCCTGTCCCAGTCCCTGGTTTCCCATGCCAGCTGGGCAGCTGCAGCTGGGATGCCTGGAGCCACTTGGTGCCATCCCCAGCTGCTTCTCTGCCCTGTGCCCAGCATGGGCTGGCACTGGGATGCAGAACAGGAGCCTTGTGCAGCTCCATCCTGCCCGCTCCACCTCTCATCTTTACTCCTGCTGGCTGTGGTCAGTGTCACCTCTGTGGGGCAGAGACAGATCTGGTGACCAGATGGCACAGTGGAGCTGCTTAGTGAATCAAATGCATTTGTTTTTCAAATAGCCTATTTGAAAATAAGTGGGAAAATATGTTAAGCAAGATAATGGAAGAATTTAATAATGAGGGTTTGTACACCAGGAGTCATTAGAGATGCTCCATCCCACTTCTTGCATGACCTCTGCTTCTGCTTCTCTTCCCTGCCCTCAGCACAGCAGCCAGGCATTGGCAGGGATCAGGACCAGGCAGCCACCGTGGCTGCCCATGCTGCCCACAGAGACCTGATCTTCCAGGGGCCTCCACATCCCTGTTTGCTGCTGCAGGATTGCCAGTTGTTACTTCCCAGCCCTTTCTCCTGGTTATTAGTCTGCCTGGAATGCAGCAGGTGTCCAGACCATTGTAGTCAGGCTGCCTGCAGGAGGTAGGCAGACAGGGAGCCTGTGCCAGCCCCTCCTTGGTGCCAGAGCTGGGCTTCTGTCCACGCTAAGGAGCACCTCAGGAGCACCATGGTGTGGTTTTGTGGTCAGGGCTGGGTCCTGACCCCACTTCCCACCCTTCCCCAGTCTGCCTCACTCCTGCTGCAGGCAGGGCTGGGTTGCTCCCAGGTGAGAAGTGGTGGACCCTTTCCAGGGGAGTAGAAGGTGCATCCATTGTGGTAATGGAGGAGGGATTCAGAGCAGAAAATATCCATATGTGTAGCACTACACATCTGGGCATCAGACACCACAGCAGTGACTGCACCATGCCTGGGGCTGCCCAGGAAGGCCCCAGCTGGAATTGGGAGTGGGCTCCAGCCCTGTCTGACTGAAGGGCAGAGCAGGCTGGGCTGGAGAAAGCTCAGGGCTCATGGCTTCTTCATCCTTGGTGGTGGCAGGGAGCAGCTGGGACAGTGGGCACAGGAACTGCGCTGCACAGGCCTCAATGTCACTTCATTGTCACCTAACATGGCTGGTGGCTGAATCTCGTGATTACCCGCTGGTTTGGGCTTCTTCTGATGCATCTGTTGTTTCAGAAAAAAACCCACATCGTAAATGCTCTACAGGAGGAAAAAAAACATCGCATGAGGAAGAGCAGTGATGCAGTCTCCAATTTCCATAGCAACGTCCTTTTCATCAGGGGATGACAAAAGCAGACTCTTGTTTCCGCTGGTGGTGTGACACGAGGCATTAATCACCCTGCTGGGGCTGGGGACCTGCCCAGGCTGGAGCCACAGGGGCTCTGGGGGAGCCCTGACAGGGCTGCAGCTGCTCCCACCCCACAGGTGGTAGGGTCAGCATGGGAGCTTTGGCCACACTGCCCCAGCTGTGGGGAGAGGAAGGCTGTGACCCTCCTGTGCCAGTGCTGGGCTTCCATGGGCAGCAGGAAGGAACCTGAGGGAAGGAGTCATGTCCCCCTCACTGTGTCCAGCAGGATGTTTGGGCAAAGCTCTGCCCTGTTCCCTGGGCTCTGCTGGCCATGGCACCCACCTCCTCTGCTTTCAGAGTTGGGGTCTGGGGGTTCTGGATCCATCTGCAGAGCTGGAAGGGTCCCAGTCCACCTTCCAGGAATATTTTGGACTGATTCCCATCACCTTTCATCCCTCCCATGTGGAGGGGGGGAGAGGGGGGTGGGGCAGGCGTACCATGGGTGGCTGGTGGCCTCATGTTCCCATCTGTTTGTCCCCAGCTATCCTGAACCCAAAACAGCCCAAAGAGACACCAAAAAGCTTCAGCTTTGACTATTCCTACTGGTCCCACACTACGGTAAGCACTGGGAGGCCTGAGCCCACCTCCAGGGCTGGGCTGGGGAGAAGCAGAGGGACCTCCTTGCCAAATTTCTCCATGTCCCCCTCCTCTGTGCAGCCTGCAGACATCAACTATGCATCCCAGAAGCAAGTGTACCGGGACATTGGTGAGGAGATGCTGCAGCATGCCTTCGAAGGCTACAACGTGTGCATCTTCGCCTATGGGCAGACAGGAGCTGGGAAATCCTACACCATGATGGGCAAGCAGGAGAAGGACCAGCAAGGCATCATCCCACAGGCATGCCTGGGGAAAACTACCTGTCCCCCTCATCCCAAAGGGATGCCAAAGGAAAAGCAGAGCTGGGAAGAAAGAGGGCAGCAGGGTGGGAGTGAGGGCAGCAGGGTGGGAGTGAGGCCAGGTTTTGCCAAGGTCTGATAAAGCACTGCTGTGGCAGTGAGCTGGAAAGGAGGGATCAGGGGGGGTCATCCAGGCTCCCCAAGACTGCATGGACTATGGTCTGGGCACACAAGGCCAGTGAGCAACGGTGGTCCAGGTGCTGAGCTGCTCACCAAGAGCTGCTACATGCTGGCCCAGCAGGACGTGGCATAGCTCTGGGGATGCTGATTCTCCATGTCAGCACGGGGGGGGGGCCCTGCCAGCTCCCCAGGAGCCATTTCAGCACTCATGGGCTGGTTTTTGGGGTGAAAAGGTAGAAATCCCTGTATCCTGGGCACCCCAGGCAGGAGCATCCTGCTGGCAGGGGCTGAGCCTGGCTCTTCTGTCCACAGCTGTGCGAGGACCTCTTCTCCCGCATCAACGACACGACCAATGACAACATGTCCTATTCTGTGGAGGTAGGCACCCCACTGCCTGCCCAGCACACTCCCAGCCTCACACCTGGCTCCACAGGTTGTGCCAGTGTGCAGAGCCCTCTCTGGGGGATGCCTGGGTGGCTTATCCTGCTGGCTCTGCCTGTGCCCTCTGCTCTAGGTGAGCTACATGGAGATCTACTGTGAACGTGTGAGGGACCTGCTGAACCCCAAGAACAAGGGGAACCTGCGGGTGAGGGAGCATCCCCTTATGGGTCCATATGTTGAGGACCTTTCCAAGCTGGCTGTGACCTCCTACAATGACATCCAGGACCTTATGGACTCTGGAAACAAAGCCCGGTGAGTTGGAGAAGGAGGAGATGGGCAGGGTTTGGGAAGCTTGTTGTCACTTTTAGAAGGTCCTGCTTCACTTCCTTACTTTGCCAGTCCAGCTGTTCTGGAAGGGCAGTCCCCTCCTCACTGAGTGTTGAGTACCCCCACTTGCTTTCACCTTACCTTCCTTCTGCTTTCCAAGTGCACTGGAGAGAGCAGGGAAAAGCCTGAACTTGGGCACATCTTCTCCCCAATTCCTCCCTTGTCCTCCAGACTTGCCTTCCCACCACGTACCCTGTGCTGGCATGAGCCCTGGCCCCGTCACCAGCCACTCCAGTGTCCCTCACAGAGTGTCACACCTCCCTGTCCTACTCTCCCCACAGCACAGTGGCTGCCACCAACATGAATGAGACCAGCAGCCGCTCCCACGCCGTGTTCAACATCATCTTCACGCAGAAGCGGCACGACGCGGAGACAGACATCACCACTGAGAAGGTAAGAGCAGGGCCTGAAGGACTCAGCAGAACCCACATGGATCCAGAAAGGACTTTGGTGTTCTTTCATCAGCCCTTGGGACAAGGTGGTGCAGCCTGGTGGAGGGTTGGAGCAGGAGGGAGATAAGTCCCAGGCACGTTCTAGGCTCATGGTTCCTTGAGGGACCGGCCCTTGGACAGGATATTTGGCAGCTGGTGCCCTTCAGCCCTGCCTGCAAGAATATTAACCCTGCTCCTTGGCAGCTCCTGCAAGGGTGACCCTGCAGAGCCCACTGCTGCCCTCAGAGCAGTGTCATGCTCCAAGAGGTTTTGGCTTTTTGGTTTGGGCAAAGTTTGCTGTGCCCACAGGGCTGAGCCTCCCCTCTGCCTGCAGGTCAGCAAAATCAGCTTGGTGGACCTGGCCGGGAGTGAACGAGCTGATTCCACAGGTGCCAAGGGCACAAGGCTAAAGGTGAGAGCTGACCTGAGGTTCCCTTCTGCTGGTGGGGACACCATGTCCTCCTCCCTCATCCCCAGCCAAAACATCTCCTTTCCTTGCCTGCTTCCTTGCCCACTGCACTGCCAAAATCCTTGATAGGATTGTGTTTGAAAGCTGCCTAGTGCCAGTTTCACCACGAGTCCATGAGCTGGGGGGTGCTGGTTACCCAGTAAGACCAGCTGCTCTTTGCCCACACCTGGAATACTGGATATTCCTCATTTTCTCCTGGGCTTTAATGTGGGTCTGAAATGGGGCTTGAGCATCTGGGCTTTTCCTGTTCTAACCAGGAAGGAGCAAACATCAACAAGTCCTTGACCACCCTGGGAAAAGTCATCTCTGCCCTGGCTGAAATGGTGAGTAGCTGGAGAACAGACAAACAATGGCACCAGGGGGAAATGGGCTTGGGCCAGCAGGGGTGGGCTCAGCTCTGAGGGATGGAGCATCTCAGCTCTGAGGGATGGATCATCCCAGCTCCAAGGGCTGGGCACACACATCCCAAGCTGTCTCTGAGGCTGGGACAAGCTGGGCTGGTGAAGATGCCATCTACATGGGGACCTGTGCCACTCTGCTTGAGGGACAGGGATCTGTGGTGGATGCCAAGGAAAAAAGCAGCTCCCTTAAACAGTCTCTCCATTTCCTTTGCAGGATTCGGGGCCAAACAAGGTAAGTGCCCAGGCCAGATGGGGAAGGGGGCATTGGGCTTGAGCACATTGGGAGTGGGTGGGAGTGGGTTGCAGGGTGGTTTGGGAGTGAGACTGTGCCTGGACTCAAGCCATTCTTCTCCTGGGGGCTGGCAGAATCTTCAGCCTCCTCCTCCCTCTGGGGAATTCAGTAGCCAGCCTTAAACAACCCTCCCAGCTCAGGGCATTTCACAGGCAGGACCTGTGGACCTGGGCAAAGATGCCCAAGGTTGCAGTGGCTGGGAAGAGCCATCCTGCTCCAAGTCCCCGTGGCTGGGGACCAGCTGTCACCTTCCCTTTGAGGAGAGCAGGCAGCTTGACAGCCCTTCCCTCTGCTCTTCATTCCCCAGAACAAGAAGAAGAAAAAGACAGATTTCATCCCCTACCGAGACTCGGTGCTGACCTGGCTGCTGCGAGAGAACCTGGGTGAGGACAGCTCGGGGGTGTGGGGTGGGGATGGGCATGGCTGCCAAGCAGGGTGTGACAGAGGGCACCAGGACCAGCATCTCCCTCATGGTTGTGTCTTACTGGGCAGGAGGCAACTCCAGAACTGCCATGGTTGCTGCTCTCAGTCCTGCTGACATCAACTACGATGAGACCCTCAGCACGCTCAGGTAGGAAGAAGTGCCCTTGTTCCCCCTGCAGTGGGCAGGAACAGGGGAGGCTGTCTGAGGCCCAGGCACTGCCACATGCTCTCCTCACCTCTGTGTCCCTGGCTGGGGCTGTCCTGTGGAGGGAACCTGCAACCCCAGACCAAAGGCCAAAGGATTGTCCCAGCACTGGGATCCTCCAAAGGACCACTTGCTGGAGGGGGTCTGCAGCACTCTTGCTTGCCCAGCAGCTGGGGTTTTGCCCCTGTTCTGGCTGTTGTTCAAGGCCCTGCCCTTCCCCAGGTATGCTGACCGTGCCAAGCAGATCCGCTGCAATGCTGTCATCAACGAGGACCCCAACAACAAACTGATCCGGGAGCTGAAGGACGAGGTGGCTCGTCTGCGGGACCTCCTCTACGCCCAGGGCCTTGGGGACATCATTGACAGTAGGTACCAGGGCTGCTCCCTGCCAGTGGCTCCAGGTCCCACCAGCCTGCTGGGCTGATATCCCCACAGCCTCCCTGCATCCTGCTGCACTGGCCCCATGGCAGCCCCGTGCTGCCTTTGGGGAGCCCCTGCACGCATGTTCACAGCCCCCAGTAATCCCTTCCTGTCGCAGGGGGAGCTGCTTTCTGCCCAGCACACCTTCCCTTCTTCCCTTCCACTCACCATCTTCAGCATCCAGCACCCAGCAGAGGTGCCAGGAAGGTGCTACTGGGACTGCACATGCCCATGGGCTCCCTTCCCCATGCTGTCTGATATCCTACTGAGATGAACCCCCTCTTGTTCTGTTCTCTCTGTCTTACCCCCGCTCCCTGCCCTCTCTTTCTCTCTTAGCCAATCCTGCTGCAGGAGGATCCAAATGTGTGTATTCCCCATCACTGGTACTCTCTGTTGCTTCACAGCTTTTTGGAGATCTAGGCTGTGCCCAGGGGCACCCGTGCAGCATGGGGAGGGCTCCTGCAGCCAGCCCCTGCTGATGGAGCCATGTGTGCCTGCAGGCTGCCCATCCTCAGGGAGCTGGCACAGGGGATGGTGCCAGAGCTGTGGTTAGCACCTGGGCTTGGGCTGGTGCTGAAGGGACCAGTGTCCTCCCACTTGGCCATGCCAAGGGCCCAGTCAGCACGGGGACCTCCTCCTTCATGCTGTTGTGATGTTTCCTGTCGCCGCTGCTGCTGCTGCTGCTTCTGCTGGTGCTGTGTCTCACTGGGACTGGAGCCTGGCACGGCCCTCGGGTGGGATGGAATGGTGCTCTGCTGATGCAGTGGTGGGTGGTGGTGGCCAGAAGGTTTTGGCCCATGGATAAGCACTATGGCCCCATCCCACCCCGGGTCAGGCAGTGCAGCCAGGCTATGGTGAGCCTGCTGAGGAGACAGGGGCCTGGTTGTCCCCTCCTGGCTCAGCTTCCCTGGATGTGGGCTAATGGAGATGGGTGACTAATCTGCTGACCTGTGTCCTGCCTGCTTCTGGCACACAGCTCTGAGAACCAGTAACTCCTGAGGGCTGGAGGAACATCTCCCATACCTGGGTCTCAAGCCACCACAGCTGACTCTTGGGGTGCCAGCTGGCAAGCACCACTGCCTGTAGTCCTGGCTGCATTCTCTGTCTGCCTAGCCAAGGTGCTGCTCCAGCAGGCCATGGGCTTCCTTTGAGCAGAGCCTGTGAGGGAATCCTGCCACTTCTCCTGCCCTGGCTGCCTGACCCCTTTGTAGGGCAGAGGGCCATCCCCTCTCATCTCCTTCCCTTCTCAATCTCTGCTCCCAGATGTGGCTAATCTGGGGCATCTGGGTAGGGAAAACCACTCAGGCTGTATGAGATGGAGAGGATGACAGAGGCAGTGGCACATCCTTGGGGAGGACATTTGATCCCAGACCCAATGGATGCAGGACCTGAGGTTGCAAAAAAGTGTCCCTGGGAGCCCAGGACGGTTGCTTCCAGCATCTGCCTCACCAAACAGCCCTGTGTCCCTGAGGGGCTGCCCTGGCTGGAAGGGAGTGCCTGCCCTTGCCCTGTCGCTGTCTGTGCTGCTGTGCTGTTGCCTGTGCCTTTTCCTGTAATTCCTGGCTTTTTTTTTTTTTTTCTCGATGCACCGGCCACTCTTTTTTTTTTCCCAACAGCTTTTCTTGTCTCTGTCTTTCTCTGTCACCCTGTCTGTGTGTCTTTCCCCGGCCCATCCCTCCTTCCGCGCCCGTAGACGTGTCCGACTTTGAGAACAATAATGATGCTAGAGGGGCAGAGCTGAGTCAGCGCCATGACAATCTCTCCACAGTGACCAACGCCATCGCCGGCATCAGCCCCTCTTCCTCCCTCTCTGCCCTGTCCAGCCGCGCCGCCTCCGTCGCCAGCCTCCACGAGCGCATCATGTTCGCTCCGGGCAGCGAAGAGGCAATTGAAAGACTCAAGGTAAGAGGCTGGTGCCCTGGTTCCCTTCCCCTTTTCCCCCTTTTTCCCCTTTTCCCCTTTTTTCCCCTTTTCCCCTTTTCCCCTTTTCCCCTTTGCCTTCATCTTCGCCTTCTCTTTCCCCTTTGCCCCTTCACCTTTCCTGTTTCCCCTTTCACATTTCCCCTTCCCCTTTCCCCTTTCCCCTTTCCCCTTTCCCCT
>JANPWX010000469.1:22148-40295 GCA_024734555.1 Trochalopteron elliotii | reverse complement strand
CTCTCTTTCTTTCTCTCTTTCTTTCTCTCTTTCTTTCTCTCTTTCTTTCTCTCTTTCTCTCTTTTCTTTCTTTCTTTTCTTTCTTTCTCTTTATTTCTTTCTATTTCTTTCTCTCTATTTCTTTTTCTTCCTCTCTGTCTTTCTCTTTCTCACTCTCTCTCTTTCTCACTCTCTCTTTCTCTCTCTTTTTTTCTCTTCATCTTTCTGTCTTTCTTTGTTTCTCTTTCTCTCTCTCTCTTTCTCTTTCTCTCTTCATTTTTTTTTAATTTCGGTTATTTTAAGGGTTTTTTTTATTCTTTTTAAGCTGCTGGCTCTATCTCTTCAAAGCTTTAGCAAAAATTGGGGTTATTTCACTTTTGTCTTCCTTTGGAAAGGCTTTTCTTTGATCTGAGCATGCCATCTTTGCACCTCACCAATCTTGTGGTTAGTGTCCCTGCCCTCCTTCCTCTAGTGACACACTTGTCCCCCTCCTCCCTGCCTGCCCCACCTCCTTCCCACTCTTCCCTGCCCTCTCCAGTCCTCTGCTTCCACTCCAGCTGCCCTGTGATTTGGAGTGGGTGGGTGCACACAGATCCCTGTGGTCACAGGGCTCAGCCCCAGGCATGAGGTCCCGCTGGGAAGCCCTGGCATGGTCTGACCACTTGTTCCCAGTGGCACCTGAGAAGAGATGGGTTGAGACAGGCCCATCAGGAGATAATGATTTGGCATCACCTGCTTCCACAACTTGAATCCTTTGAGATGCTTTTGGTGGAAAAAGCCTCGAGGAGTAGTTGAAGGCCAATGGGAATCACCAGAGCAGGGGGCATTTCCAGACTTGGGGGACGGGGTGCAAGTGCAGGGCTGCAAGAGCCCCCTGGGCACTTTAGGGTGCCATTGAATATGAAGATTCCTGTGAGGCTGGGATGCCCTGAGCAGCACAGAAGCCACCTGGAGATGCAACCCTCATGGGAGCCTCCTGAAGCAGAGATGTCCTGGCCAGCCCCCAGCACCATCCCACCCCACTGCACGTCAAGACGCTGGCGGGTGCCACAGGGAGAGGTGCCAGGCACCCCACGCCCCATCCTGCTGGAAGTGGTGCTGCTAGCTCACACCTTTTGGCAGGGAGCTCAGTGCCAAAGGTGACTCGTCACTGCGGAGGGTACAGCGTGCCACCATGGCCAGAGCTGGATGACCATTGGAAGCTGGCGGGGAGGTGGAGGGAGGCAGCAAGAGGACCCAGAGCACTTGAGAAGCAGAGAGCAGTGGCCTGACGGGAGGTGCTGGCAGAGACATGGTGCAGCCATCGTGTTGGACTCTGCTGTGTCACCTCACCATGGTAGCCCTGGTAACCTGGATGCTGCAGAGGAGAGCAGGGAGGCTCAGACTTGCCAGGCAAGTCCATCCCTGTGACGTGCTGGCAGGTGGCCCAGGACCCCGAAGCCATATGTGTGAAGGGATGGGGAGGGGGGATGCACAACCTGATGCCACCAGCCACACCATACAGCCTTCCTCCCAGTGGTCTCCAACACTGTGGGCAGAGCCAGGGCCATGAACCCCCAGCAGGTTCACCTCTGGAGGTCCAGGACCTTGTCCTCTGATCTCCTTCACTCCTGACAGCCTCCATCTCCCTTGTCACTCTTCCTTCCCCCTGTCTTGCCCTTGTCCTCCCCGTGGTGACTCTGCAGCTGCTCCCCCAGTCGTGTTGCAGCACCTCCTGCCCAAGTTCTCCAGCTCTCCACCACACAGAAGGTTCTCTCGCCCTACGGCTTCACGGTGGCACCAGCGCAGCCCTCTCCCCTCCTGCCTGCCACCGAGGTGACAGCTGGAGAGGTCTGCAGGTCTGGTGTGTTCTGTGGTGTTGTCCATGGCGTGTGTGCCACCCTCCTGCCCACCCTCCTGCCCGCGGCACGCTGCCTGCCCGCTGCCCCAGCCCCTCGCCTGGCCCTGGCTGCCTTCTCTTTAGTTTTGCTTTGCAGCGCTGCGGTCGCGCCCTGAGCAGTGACCTGGGATCCCGGCCGCTGCCGGCCACGCCAGCCGTGCCTGGGGACTCACGGGTGGGAGCAGTGACCGCTCTCCCCCCTGTTGTGTGTCCCCCCCTTCTCTGGCAGGGCCTTTGTCTACCTGAGCAACCTCCTCTACCCCGTGCCCCTGGTGCACCGCGTGGCCATCGTCAGCGAGAAGGGCGAGGTGAAGGGCTTCCTGCGCGTGGCTGTCCAGGCCATCTCAGGTAGGAGGGAACCCCCCTCTCCACAAAACGTGCCCCCTGCATCCCCTGTACCCTCTGTGCTCACCCCCATCCCTCCTGCAGCGGATGAAGAAGCCCCTGACTATGGCTCTGGTGTGCGGCAGTCAGGGACAGCCAAGATCTCCTTTGACGACCAGCACTTTGAGAAGGTAAGGTGGGGCTGGCTCTTGGGGATGCCCATGGACCCCAGATCCCTGCCTGCCACCTCGGTGCTTCCCCATGGGGACCCCCAGGCTCCTAGAGGTGGAGGGAAAGGAATGTGTTCTTGGTCCACCAGGCAGACCAAGGCCTCAGCGACCCACAGGAGCATCCTGCTCTCATGCATGTCCCAGGGGGGCTGCCAGGGGTGGGACAGGAGAGCTGGACGTGCCTGGGTGCTTGGGATGCTGGTGGTGGTGCAAGTAGGACCACCCTGGGGACCACCAGCACCCCTGAACTCCTCCTCTCCTGGCACAGTTCCAGTCAGAGTCGTGCCCAGCCGTGGGGATGTCTCGCTCGGGGACCTCTCAGGAGGAGCTGCGCATCGTGGAAGGTCAGGGGCAGGTCAGCGACGTGGGGCCATCTGCTGATGAAGTCAACAACAACACCTGTGCAGGTGAGGAGGTGTGACAGGCAGTTTGGGAATGGCTCCCTGCACCCAGCCAGCCCCTTGCACCCTCCCCAGCATTGACAGCCCACTGCTCCAGTGGAGGGCTGCTGGCAGACAGAATCACGGGATCACAGAGTCAGCGAGGTTGGGAAAAGCCTTTGAGATCATTCAACCTATGACCTGACACCACCTTGTCAACTACCATGGCCCTGAGTGCCACATCCAGGCTTTTCTTAAACACCTCCAGGGATGGTGACTCTACCACCTCCCTGGGCAGCCCCTTCCAAAGCTCAGTCACCCTTTCTGTGAAGAATTTATTCCTAATGTCCAACCTAAGCCTCCCCTGGTGCAGCTCAAGACTGTGTCCTCTTGTCCTGTCACTGGCTGCCTGGGAGAAGAGACCAACCCCCACTTGACTACACCCTCCTTGCAGGTAGTTGCAGAGTGTGATGAGGTCTCCCCTCAGCCTCCTTTTCTCCAGGCTAAACACCCCCAGCTCCCTCAGCTGCTCCTCACAGGACTTGTGTTCCAGACCCTTCACCAGCCTTGTTTCCCTTCTCTGGACATGTTCCAGCATCTCAATATTGTTCCTAAATGTTCCTAACACTGAGGGGAAGACACCCTGCCTTGCTAAGGGCCTCCTCCTCCTCCCTGCAGTGACCCCAGAGGATCTTTTGGACAGCCCAGAGAAGCCTGCTCCGGACGGGCCACTGGAGGTGGCCCTGGACCACCTGAAGCTGGGCAGCATCTTCACTTTCCGTGTGACAGTCCTGCAAGCCTCCAGCATCTCTGCAGAATATGCTGACATCTTCTGCCAGTTCAAGTGAGCCCCTAGGGCCCCCCAGCCCTGCTTCTCCCACCAAGCTCCAGCCATCAGCTGGGGGCTTGTGGTGAATTTGGGAATTTTCCTCCACCTCTGAGACCTTTGTGGTTGGGGAGACAAAATCAAGGGCTGTGAAATGTGCCCAAGCACTTGTTTAATCACTGGCAAAAGGCAAGGAGAGACTCCCATTGACTCCAGGGAGTCCTGTGCCAGCCAAGAGTGCAGACAGCAGCCTTAGGGGGAATAGGCTCTTATTGTGGTCCCTTGCCTTGCCTCCTTTCTCTGCTCCAGCACGTCCCATCCCACAATCTCTGAGCAAACTTCCTTCCTTCCACAGCTTTATCCATCGCCATGATGAGGCCTTTTCAACAGAACCCTTGAAGAACACAGGACGAGGGCCACCCCTGGGCTTCTATCATGTCCAAAATGTGCGTACCCCTCTTCCACCACCCCTTTGCTCCTGCAGTTGCTGGGGTCTCTGCAGAGCCCTTGGCTGGATCCTCTCCCAGGGAAGCAGCTTCCTCCTGGCTTTCCCAGCCCCTCACAGACACCCAGCTAAGCCAGACATGGTGGACATGCAGGAAAAACACTAAAACCCACTGTTGTCCACCTGGAAAGGCTGGGATTTCGCTGCAGTGGTCTTGGTGGGGAGAGCATCCCTGAATGCGGGGAGGAGTGGGTGAGGGATGCAGGGGACTGACAGTCTTCCACCCTTCCACATCCCAGGTGCTCTTGCTGGCTCTATCCTCTCTCCCAGCTAAACTGCACTGTCAGTGGCTCAGCAGCTCTTTCTCTTCTAGATCGCTGTGGAGGTGACAAAATCTTTCATTGAATACATCAAGAGCCAGCCAATTGTGTTTGAGGTGTTTGGCCATTACCAGCAGCACCCCTTCCCACCTCTCTGCAAGGATGTCCTGAGGTGGGCACATCTGGGCCACCCCCAGCCCCTGGTTGTGGGCTGCCTGGGGACCAGGGTGGCCCCAAGGCATGGGTGGGGCTGGCTGTGTTTGGGGGTCCCTGAGGGTCCCTATAACCAAACTGGTTCTGTCTGCAGCCCACTGAGGCCATCCCGCCGCCACTTCCCCCGTGTGATGCCACTCTCCAAACCAGGTAGGGAACCCAGCCTCCTACTCCTGTGCCCACCTGTAGTTCCCATGTTGGGTGGGTGTCCCCTTCCCCAGAGGGACCAGTGTAGGACCCCAGAGGCACCACAAAATGTACAATGGGCCACAGCACTCGAAAGCCCTAGACACCTCAGTACTCAGCAGATGGAAAGCCCCCATCTCACCTCCTGCAGAGCAGCAGGGAGGGGGTTCCTTGCCCTGGGTGGCTCAGGTGGCCACCCAGCCCCAAAGTCCCACAGGGGTAGCAGGATCCCCGCTGTGCACAGCTGCTGAGACTCAGCTGTGGGGATTTGGGTGTACAGTCAAAACACTAGCACAGGGGGAACCTCCCTCTGGTTGTTCCTGAGCAGTGCCTGGAGCAGCTTCAAAACTGAGTGTTTTGGGATGTGTCCATGCCAAGACTGCAGGCACACTGTGTGCATCCTGGGCATGGGTGAGGCCAGTCTCTTACTGACACCCCGTGCTGGGCAAGGGAGAAAGCTCACCAGTGATCAGCAAGGTCCCTGGGATGAGGCTCTTGTTGCTGCCTCTGTGCCTGCCCTGAGGTCCTCTCCTGCTCTGCCCTTTCCCTGCCATCATGTGCCTCATTCCAAGTGCCAGCAGCAGGCTCAACCTCTTCCCTGTCTTTTCTGACCCACTGCAGTGCCTGCGACAAAGCTGAGCACCATGACTCGGCCCAGTGCTGGCCCCTGCCAGTGCAAGTATGACCTGATGGTCTTCTTTGAGATCTGTGAGCTGGAGGCCAATGGAGAGTAAGTCCTGCAGGGAGAGGGAGAAGGAGAGTGATTGGCCCAGCGCTCAGCACTTCTGGGCAGGCTGGCAGGATTCTGTTTCATGCTGCAATCCTCTCTTCCAGCTACATCCCTGCCGTTGTGGACCACCGTGGAGGCATGCCATGCCATGGGACCTTCCTCCTTCATCAGGTACTCTCTGCCCAAGATGCTGTCCTAGCTGACTCCTGCTGGGACCTGTGTTAACTACTGTCCCTTCTCTCTGGCCTCGTGGGTCTCAGGGCATCCAGAGGAGAATCAGTGTCACCTTGGTGCATGAAACAGGCAGCCTCATCCGCTGGAAGGAAGTACGGGAGCTGGTTGTGGGTAAGCCAAGCCAGCCCCCAGCCCACTGAGCTCCCAGACATCCTCTCAGACTGTTTCCTGCCCACACTCCCATGTTCCCACATGGAGCTTTATGCCCTGTCTCCCCTCCTGCCCTGCAATAGTAAAGCAGTGGCTGCCTGGCAGGTGACACTGGGACACTGAGTGGGCAGGACGCCTCAGCCCCTGCCACCATGTCCAGGAGCTGGACCAGGATCTCTGGTGCTGAATGGCCAGCAGTGGGCTGAATGGCCAGGGGGGCTGCAGGCAGGAAGTCTGCCCCTGCCTTCACAGGGACCCTCATAGGGCCACTGCCTGTCATCTCAGAAGCAACTGTGTGCTGTGTTTGCAGGTCGAATCCGGAACACCCCAGAAGCAGACGAGTCACTCATCGACCCCAACATTCTGTCCCTGAACATTCTCTCCTCCGGGTACATCCACCCCTCCCAGGATGACCGGTGCGTGGTGCTTTTTTTCTTGCTCCTCCCCTGCTGTGGTGAGGGATGGAGGGGTTGAGTTGCAGCCCCTCTTTCCCCTGGAAGGCTCTTGGCCCTTCTGCTGACCCACTGCTGCCTTGGGGCAGGGTTTTCCTGAAGCTGCACAGGGTCTTGGGGTACAGGGCTGCCAACCCCCTTCCTCCTCCTCCCCGAGGCCTTGCTGTGCTGGGGAGGGCACTAAAGGGAATTTGTGTCTGGGTCCTGCTCTCTGGTGCTGGCTGTGATGGGCTGGCACAGGCAGACAGTTGGTGTTTATGCCAGGAGGATGTCCCAACTCCATGGCTAGAGGGGAGGGCTATTTGTCCTGTGTCCCAGCAAAATTGCTGAAAAGGCCACTTGGCATCGATGGCAGATCCCTATTTGTGTGTAAGTAATGCAGGAAAGCCATCCCCACCCACTGTGGGTTACTTCAGGGATGCCCATCCCTTCCTGCCTATCCCAGGGGGCCATCACAGAACCACAGAGTGGTTTGGGCCAAAAGGGACTTTAAAGGTAATTGCATTCCAAACCCCCTGCTATGGACAGGGACACCTTCCACTAGTCCAGGTTGCTTAAAGGTGTCCCCATTGTAGGTCTGGCAGGGTGTGAAAGAAGTGGGACCAGAAGATTTTTATCTCCAAGATCTCCCTGTCTGAGTCCTGCAGTGGCAGGGGGAGTCATAAGCAGAGCTCTCCTCTGCACCAGGGCTACTGGTGGAACTCGGGCGACTGGTGGGGGTCTCTGGCCAGAACGTGTGCATGCAGGCAGCTGCAACAAGACTGGGATGGTCGTTGGCAGCACTGGGAGCAGCAGGACTGGTCCTTGGCTGTGTGCATTGTGGTCACTGATGTAGGAACATCCTGGCGAGGAATGGGGACCACTCTTTCCTTCATCTGCTTTGTGATCACCACTGTCCCAAGGAGGCCTGTCCCAAGGCAGGGTGGTTTTGGGGGAATGATGGGGCTCTGGATAGGATTTGGTACCCTGAGCACTGTCAGGACAGCTCCTGGACATGGCAGAGCAACCTGCAGAGTGTCTGGGCAGCAGAGGCGAGTCCTGGGGTCAACACGCGTGCAAGTGTCGGACCAGGAGACTTTGTCACAGCCTTGGGGATACAGAAGGAGGCCAGATGGAGATGGTCAGACGAGGAGGGCCCAGCCCAGTGGAGCAGTGGTGGTTTTTTTGCTGGGAGCTGGGTGGCTGTGGCACCCATGGGCTCTTGGGGCCGTGCAGTTTTTTGTCAGCTCCTGATCGGTTTGATTGTCTGGTCCCAGATGCAGCCATATGGGATCTTCAGCATGCCTAAGGTAGCCTGGCAGGAGGGATGTGCCTCCTGCTCTGCCTTCCACCCCATGAGTCCTGCAGGACAAGGGAACATGGCTCAGGCTGGGGGGATATTTGGGGTGTGGTGAGAAGCGTGGAGACGGAGGGCCCATTTGGGGGCACGGAGCAGTGCAGATGTCATATCTGTCCCATATCTATTCCATGGAGCCTGTCCACGGTGAGGCAGGGGGAGGAGGGGGTGGCCAGCAGCCTGCAGGGCGCTGGCTGCAATGCCCCCCACTTCCACTCCACGTGCAGACAATGCATGCTTCACCCTGAAGCTGTGAGGACAGGCAGAAGGAAGGCAGAGAGCAGAGCCAGTGCCCACTTCACCCTCCTCCCAGCCGCTTGCGCTCCCTGCTTTGCTGCCTTGTGCCACGCAGCCTCCATTGCCTGGAGTAGCCCTGGCTTCCCCTCTGCAGCCTCCCCAGTGCCCCGGAGCCACTCAGGAAGAGGCTGGGAGAGTGGCTCAGCTCTCTCCTCAGCACGCATCCATCCCTGCATCGAGCGCCCAGGGCGGAGGCGCGGGGGGCAGTGCCTGGTGTCCTCCCTCGCTTCCCTCAGCTGCTACCGCCCATCTAAGCCCACACTAACCATGTGATTGTTTTGTGTTTTTGCAGGCAGTTTCTTGATTCGGATATGCCTAGGTATTATTTGTTTCCATTGGTTTTTTTTCCACCCCTCCTTCTTCTCTCCTTTCTTTCTTTCTTTCTTTCTTTCTTTCTTACCCCCTTGCCTCGGCACGCTCACTCCCGCCAGAGGCAGCACTTGGACATCCAGCCCCTCATCCCTTCACACGCCCCATCCCTCTTCCCTCCTGCGCTGGCACCTCTTGCTCACTCGACCCCTTTTGCTGTTCGTTTGGGCCACGCTCTGGCTGGCTGCCGCTCCCCCTCGCACGCCTGCGTCTCCATTGCCTGATTTGGGTTTTATTCTTGCTTTTCGACTTTGCTACTCTCCCATCTTTTCTGGCATCTGGCACTGAGTGTGCCGGACCCTCCATTGTCTCCCGCCCCAGCCCCAGCTCAGCCCCTGGTGCTGCTTGGAGTAGCTGCAGGGCTGGTGAGGACAGTGGAAGTTTTGGGGCTTTTCCCGCCCTTTCCTGGACACCTGGTAATGATGGCAGCACTGCAGCTGGTGTGGCAGCAGCTGCCCACCCTGTGTGTTTTCCTGTGTGTGTAGGTGTGGCATACAGGCAGCGTGTGTCTGTATGCACATGTGACAGTGGGTGCACATGTGGCACAGACTGTTGTACCCATGTGTAAAGGGGCAGTGGCTGTTTGGGGACTGCAGGCTTCAGCTGGCACCACTGGGTGAGCCTGGCATATGCGTGAGAGGTGCCAGATTTGTGGATGTGCCACCAGCCTCTGGATGGGAGCATTGTTGAGGCCTCAGGGAAGGGGCCCACCACGGTGGCCCATGGCAGAAGAAGAGGGGCATGTGCCTGGGAGACAAGGGATGGAGTGTCCCAAGTCCTGGCACATAACTTTGTGCCTGAAGGTTGTCCTCCCTACAGCAACTCAAAGCTGGTCGTGCTCAGAGATATCGGAGGGCAGAGCTGTGCCTGCAGCAGCATTCTGTCCCCTCCCAGGGTGCAGGGAAGTGGATACAGCATTGATCCAGCCTCCCCACTGCAAGAGAGGTGGGCTCACACTGGCGCTGCCTATGGTCTCTCAGCACAGTGATGCTTTCCTTGTGGACCAGGGGATGGGCCAAGAAGTCACCTGCTGTGTGAGTGGCAGTGGGATGTCTCATCCCCACAGCTGGCAGTGTCCCAGGGGCCTACTCTGGGTGGGAGCTCCTTGCTCTGGGATGGCACAAGGGCAGAGTTAAGGGCAGAGGGAGCACATGTGCTTCCTTCCCAGCTGCTGGACTGTGAGGAAAGTGGGAAGCAGAGGGTTTTCACCCAGGCTGGTAAGCCTCTGTCTGCCCTTGCTGAGCTCCTTTTGGTTCCCATTTTGGGTTCAGCTAGGCTGGAGCTCCCTTGGCCAGTGGTGCTATTATGTGCGAGTCCCTTCAAGAGGGGCTCTTCTGACCTGTCGTTTCTCTGTGTGTGTACATGTGTGTGTTTGTCCTTGGGTCACCTTCCACTTATAGCATTTCGCTGGGAAATGACACTAGGTATTTCACGCGCACCTGCTCGGTCTGGTCCTTCCTGCTTTTCTCTTTTTCCCCTTTGCCTCTTCCCTTTGCTTTTTGCTCTTTCTCCCCTCCCCTGAGGCTCCTCTTCTCCTCCTCCTCCTTGGGGAGCACTCTTTTCTTAAGCAACCTGTGTCTGCAAAGCAATCCTTCGCCTTGGCTGTGTCTCACGCCGGTGGGGTTATGTATTTTATACACCTTTTGTAAGCGTCACTCTCCCTCTTCTTCCAACACGGGGGAAGTTGCAGTCTAGAACCTCTCCCTACTCCCACTGGCTGCCCTGGCTCTTGTTAAAATTGCTCCTCAGCCACCTGGATGCTGTTTCAGGGACGTGCTGAAGTGTTGTCACTGAGATATGGCTGAACCACAGCTTCCTGAGGATGCTCAGGCAGGAGCCAGGGCTGCAGCAGCTCTGGGCGGTTTTGGGGAGTGGGTGCACCATAAAACTAAGGCTGACCCGGGAGGGAGCCCAGGAGGGGTGCAGGGGGTGAAATGGGGACCCCCCATGCTCTCTCACTAGAGCCACCTCCTGCTTCCTCACCCTTGGTTGCTCAACCCAAGGAGGGCTGCTGCCACTCTTGATCTGGGTGAGCTGTGCCATCATCTCTGGGGTCCTGTAGGCATGGGTGAGTGGGACCAGGTGTCCCCTGCTCCTTCTCCCAGCCTGGGAGCCATGGAAAACACAGCAAAGGGGCCTGAGGCAGCAGAGTGGGAATGGGGCTGGCAATGAGGGTAGAGCAAGAGCCAGGGGAGACAGCCTGACAGGGGCCAGCCACCAAACCATGGTCCCCAGCTTCTCACTGGGACCCAGGGCTGGCAGACAGGTGCAACCCTGGGGAAGGGGACCTGGCTGGTGAGGGCGCTGAGCTCCCAGAGGTGGGCTGGCAGCACACCCCCAGTGCTGAGCATCCTCCCTCCTTCCCCTCCTGGCCATCATCACCCAAATGGCAACAGCTGCTCCTAGGAGGTGCTGTGCCCCAGGCTAGATGGTGGGGACTGGCCCAGGTGCACTGGGGGTGGCAACCCCCGCTCTGAACACAGGGGTGGGGCATGAACCCTCCTTCACCCTCCTTTGCCTTCCTAGCCTGCTCTTCCTTGCCTGCACCCCATCTGAGACCCCACTCCCGCCGCGGTGCCTCCTCCCCAAAACCCCGGTCCATTGGCCATTTCAAGGGTGCCGTGTCCTCTTCCCACCATGCCTTGTGCCCTTTGCCTTGAGCCTGTGTCCTCTGGAGTGGCTGTCCCCATCTGTCCCCACTGCGCATGTATGTCTGTGTGTCCTTGCAGGCCTGCTGCAGCGCTGTGGGGGGGACAATGACATCTCCTTGCTCGCCTGCCAGGGGTTCCAGGGAGGTTGTTTTACTGGCCCTGCTGCTTTTTTTGGCAGGACTTTCTACCAGTTTGAGGCGGCGTGGGATAGCTCCATGCACAACTCGCTGCTGCTCAACCGTGTTACCCCTTACCGGGAGAAGATCTACATCACCCTGTCAGCTTACATCGAGGCAAGGACCTTGGTTGGGGTCACTATACATCAACAAAGTCTGGTATTTCCCCTGCTGTTGGGGTGCAGCCAGCGTGAGCTAGTGCTTATGGGGTGCAGGGTTCAACTTGGTGCTTGGGGGCCATGTGGGACCCCAGGACTGACACCTGCTGGGCTGCCACCCTGTAGCCCCCCTGATGCCTCTCTCTGCCCTACTGCAGATGGAGAACTGCACTCAACCTGCCGTCATCACCAAAGACTTCTGCATGGTTTTCTACTCCCGGGATGCCAAACTTCCTGCCTCACGCTCCATCCGCAATCTTTTTGGCAGCGGCAGCCTGCGGGCTTCTGAGAGGTACCAGGATGCTTCTGTTGGGGACAGGAGAGCCATCACCTAGGGGCTGGAGATTTTCTAGCCAGCAGCCTGGCTAAAAAAAAATGGGGCGTGAGGATGGGACAAAGCCAGTAATGCTTCATATCTCTTTGCTCACAGCAACCGTGTGACAGGAGTCTATGAGCTCAGCCTCTGCCGTGTGGCCGATGCCGGCAGCCCAGGTGGGTGCCACGCCTCTGCCCAGGTATTCAGCTGGGGCAGGGAGGCACAGCCAGGCCATTGGGTTAGGGGCTGTGTGTCTGTCCCCCCAGCTGTGTGTCTGTGCCCACAGGCATGCAGAGAAGGCGCCGGCGTGTGCTGGACACCTCTGTAGCCTATGTCCGGGGAGAGGAGAACCTGGCTGGCTGGCGGCCCCGCAGTGACAGCCTCATCCTTGACCATCAGTGGGAGCTGGAGAAACTCAGCCTTCTGCAAGAAGTGAGAGTCTGGGCTAGAAATGGGCTGAGACAGTGCCATTCACAGCTCCACTGGTGCTGGGGGGATTGCCCACCCTGGATGGCACAGCCATCTTGGTTGTGGGAGAAGGCAGGAATGGGGCTGTGCTGCCTGTACTCCTGTGCATCGCTGCCAGGCAGGTCCCAGCAGATCCAAAGCTAATGAGTAAATGGGGTTAAGGGGGTCTGGGTATGGGGGAAAGGGCCACCCCTGAGCCTGGGTGCCTGTGCCCAGGTGGAGAAGACAAGACACTACCTGTTACTGCGTGAGAAGCTGGAGACGACCCAGCGCCTGGGCATGGAGACCCTGTCCCCCTGCTCCAGTGAGGATTCTGAGTCCCGAAGCACCTCCTGCATCTCCTCCCCACTCTCTGCTGATGGGGCACCTGAAGGCCGCACCTCTCCCCCTGAGACCCCCAGCGAGAGGCAGAAGGAGCTGGCTGTGAAGGTAGTGTCCTGCAGCAAACCCAGCTGCTGGGGATGAAGCCAGGAAGTGGCTTCTGCAGGAGGGCTGGAGGTTGTGGTGGGAGAAAGCCCAAGAAGAGTGGGGGGTGGGATGTGCCTTGTGCCCCATTGTCCTCCTCCTCTCTCTGCAGTGCTTGCGCCTGCTCACGCACACCTTCAACAGGGAATACAGCCACAGCCACGTCTGCATTAGCGCCAGTGAGAGCAAGGTACTGCCTCTGCCCCAGGCTCTGCTGAGCTGGTGGGGCCAAGGAGGGATGTGTGGCTGCCAGGGGAATGGTGGGGTGGGGGCCAGGTGGGCACTATGGCACAAGTCATGCCTCCTCTGGGGTGTCTGCTCCCTCTGCTTCCTCTGTTTTTTCCCAGATCTGGTGGCTCTCAGGACCATGCCAAGAGAGGACCCTGCCAGCCAGGGGTCTTGCCTCTCCCTGTCTGAGCAGGAGCCTCCTCCTTTGCATGTGCCTGGCTTTGTGCAGAAACTCTAGTTCACACTTCCATTACTCCACAGCTGTCTGAAATGTCTGTGACCTTGATGAGAGATCCTTCCATGTCAGCTCTTGGGGTCACCACTCTCACCCCTTCCTCGACCTGCCCATCACTGGTGGAAGGATGTTACAATGGCATGGAGGTCAGGTAAGAAGCTGGCTGGGAGGTTCTGGTGACATATCCCAAGCAGAGCAGCTGTATCACTGGGAGACGGTCCTTGTCTATGGATGTTCCCTAGACATCGCTCTTCCTATACTCCATCCTTTCCTCCTTCCCCAGACCCCCCCAGGTTTCCTCCAGGGCAGAGAGCCCCGATCTGGAAACTGTGGTAGAAGGAGAGCAGAAGAAGTCCCCAGCCCTCCGGCCTGAGGAGGAGAAGGAGCCCCAGCGGTTGCTGGTGCCCGACATCCAGGAGATTCGAGTCAGGTAGGAGCACGTGGGGCAGCCAGCAAGGGGAGCACCTGTGGGCAGGGGGTCCATGCCCTACCATTGCCACCTCCTCATGGTCTGTATCCCACCCCTTACCTCAATCCCTTCTGCAGTCCCATCGTCTCCAAAAAGGGCTACCTGCACTTCCTGGAGCCTCACACCAATGGATGGGTGAAACGCTTCGTGGTGGTCCGGCGTCCATACGTCTACATCTACAACTCGGACAAGGACGCGGTCGAGAGGGCCATACTCAACCTCTCCAAGGCCCAGGTGGAGTACAGTGAGGACCAGCAGGCCATGCTCAAGGTAGGGCACCAGGAGCCAGCCCCACCCCACACACCCCACTGAGCGAAGGACTAAGCTCTGGCTCTCCCCTGGCAGACCCCGAACACGTTTGCGGTGTGCACAGAGCACCGGGGCATCCTGCTGCAGGCGAGCAGTGACAAAGACATGCACGACTGGCTCTACGCTTTCAACCCTCTCCTGGCTGGATCCATAAGGTACCAGGGGCAGCTGGGGGAAGGGGGATGCAGAGAAGCCATTGCTGGGGGGGCTGCAGGCTCCCAGTGTTTTCTCTGATGCAGCCCCCAGCCAGGTGTGGGGAGCACCTCCTGTGCAGAGCTGTGCCTGCACAGGCTTTCAGCTGGCAAAACTTGGGCCATATTAATTTTGAATTCAGCTCATCCACATTTAAATGCTTCAGTCTAGGGCCAGATTCCAGGTGGTACAGAAGTGATGTTGTGCTGAGATCGAAGCAACATTCATGCCTGGTGGCAGGGCCACTGGCCTGTCACTGTTCTGGAGACGATCCCACAGAGTTTTTGAGACTGTTAAGGAAATTTTCCTGTCTGACCATTCAGGAGTGCGGCCCCTTCGCAGCACGTGGTTTCAGTGAGCCCACAGGGGCGTTGCTTGACTTCCTACACTCACCACACACACGCTCAGACAAGGTTTCCTAACTGGCTCAGTCACAGGTTTCCCATAGCAGAGTCTCAGACATCTCTTATCCTTAAAATAATCATGGTGCAATAACAAAATAACAGCTGGAGCTGGGTGCCTCTGAGAAAGGAGCCTGAACAAAGGACATCCTGGGCTTTTTTACACCCTCTTAGTCTAAGGGCACTACTCTCCGAGTGTCCTTCATCTGCCTGCGCCACAGGTCCCTGTGCCTTTTGTTATGCAAACGATCGGCAGTTCACGGACTTGCCTCAGGCTCTCACCCCTGCGGCTCAAATCGCAGCTGCACACCAAGCTACCTGCACTAAATGTTTTCATTCCCCAACAAGACCATCTCATGGACTTCCTGAGGTCACCTCAAATGGCAGAACTAGGGGAATAGGAATAAATGCACAGAAACTTGTGTGCTCTGACGAAAGAGACATTAATTTTATGTCCCTCCAGCTGTCTGGATTCAGGTATCAGCCTGGAGGTAGGACGCAATCTGAGAGTCCACACCTCTCCTTGTCCACATCTCTTAACACCTTTTGTCCCTTGTTTTCCAAATCAGATCCAAGCTGTCCAGAAGGAGAACAGCCCAGATGAGAATCTAACCTGAAAAACACCCTCCACCTCATCCGTCTGCCAACAGGATCAAAATAGCTGATTCTGTCCGAAGACTCCCCATGTTAATATCTGATCTTTCACACCATCTGCTGCCCCAGCTCTCTGCTCCATGGAAGGATCTGTCTTGATTCACAGCTTCACAGGGGAAACTCACTTCTGTTTGTAGCTGCAAAAGCCTGGACCCGCCTGGGCAGGATTCCTTGTGCACGTGCCATCTTCTGCCTGTCCCTCCATGGGTGACCTTCATATCACACCATCTAACGCCCCAAAAAAGGTCCCTATCAGAGGGGAGGGAGTGAGAAGGGTGGTTTTGGCTAAAAGCTGGTCTTTGATCTAGAGAGATGGGAATGCAGTAAAGCTCAGAGCTGGGAGAGCAGGAGGAATTGCCCTCAGGCGAAGGGAAAGTGGTAATTGAGATGTGGGGTTTCCCTAATTTACCGGTGTTTCTGCAAGAGACAGCAGAGTAAGATCAGGTGTCAGTACTTTAAGATTATATTTATAAAGTATTTATTTCTATTTACATCACAAAAATCCCCTAAGTTGAGTCCTGGCCCCCAGCCAATGCCTCCCCCAGGCAGGGGAGAGCCTTGGTGGTAGGCTGGGGTTCCCGAGATGCCTTCCCCGGGACATCCCTGCCTTGTGCCTGGCAGCAGTGCAGCTCTCACCCTCATTCTATGCCCTTCCCCAGCTGTTTGCTTTGCCTTCCCCTACAGCTTAAACTACTTTTCCCCTGAGCAGTGGCCAGACAGCCCACCATGTCTTCCCAAAGAAGGCAATTCCTACCTGCCCCATCTACCTCTGGAAGGGAGGAGCCCACAGTCTCAACTGGCCAGGGCACCCATGTCCCTGCAGATGGGTCACTGCACTTTGGAGCTTGGTCCTACTGGAGGGAAATGGAGAGCTCTGGGTATGGCTCATGGCACACCATGCTGGGCTATCCTTTCCAACCAAAAGCACTTGGGCCACCTCCACTATCCCAGCCTGGGACCCCCAGGTGTCTCATCCAAAGGGGGATGCACTCTTAAGGCAGGATACCAAGGATCCTAACCCTGCAGGGAGTGTGGAGGTTCAGGTGGAATGTGAATATTCCCCAGGAGCCACGACTAGGAATGACCATCCCACCCTACAGGATTCTTCTTGCCCTTTCTCAAAGGGGCTTGCACATTCCTTCTTCTCCCTGCAGGATGACAGACTCAAAGCAGATCAAAGGGTGTCAGGGTGGGGATGGGGCTTCTTTTTTCTGTTATAGCTGGTGTTTTTTCACTCTTCCTCTGCTGCAGAAGCAAGCACCCACCTCCTTCCACCCCGCCTCCATCAGCATGTTAATCTGGGGGCTTCTTGCATTGAAGGTGTTTTCACTGAAAAGACCTTCTCCTCCAGCCATCACTGCTTCCCGCCTCCTCCAGCAGCAGCTCTCTCTCTTCTCCCATCTCTCACCCGTGGTTAGATGTTTTTGTTCAGGGCTTCCCAAGTGGCCAGCAGCATCTGGCACAGCTCCGTGTTGGAAGCTGAGCATCTTCCTCCTCCGTGCATCTCGCAGGCCCTCCCTCCCCCAGCTCTGCTGTCTCTTGTCCAGCACGGCTGTGCCTCAGCTCTGCCTCACCTCCCTGCACTGTCTGTGGGGTGTGTGTGTGTGTGTGTGTGTGTGTGGGACGTGGTGCTGTCTTCTCGTTACACTCGTGTTGTGGGGGGCACGGACAGGCAGGGACACGGCAGAGTAGAGGCTTGCACTGGCCCCCTTGCTGCGTATCAGGCACCCTTCAGCTTGGGTTTCAGGTGACAGAAAGAGTTTGGGGATTCTTCTTGAGCACATGCTGGCTCTGCCTGGCCTCACCATAGCTCCTTGGGCATCTCACCCCATTACTACAGCCCAAATCTGCAGTGGGGCTGCTCCTCTCAGCCCAGCTCCCCTGCCCAGCACAAGCTCCCCAGAAAACTGGGTTATTTTCCTCTCTGTGATCCTTTTTAGACCTGGAGGCCAACTTGTGCCCTTTCTGTATGAAGAGATGTCAGCCTGGAGGCACAGAGAGGCTGAGCTGGGGCAGTGCAGGGGCCCAGGCTGCAACATCCTGGCTCCCGTGCTCTGAGCAAGGACTAGTTGGTACCATCCCAAATTTCAGTGTAAGGGGCTGAGGGTGGAGAAAACAGGGGGTACCTGAGGGGAGGCTCTTCCAGAATGGAGGCAGCTTCTGGCAGAGACGGGACCAGTGTCTGTCAGGGACCAGACACAGGTTCACTGGCCAGGGCTGTGTGGTGCTGCCTGTGCCACAGACAAGACGCAGCCAGCTGAAGGGCATCCTCCAGCCAGAGCCGAACCATGCCTGAGGCCAGCAAACCTGCAGAGCAGACGGCTCGGCTGGAGGTCGGAGCCGAGGGAAACAGAGCTGCCCGCTGGATGCGGCACACGGGCCACTTGCCATCTTACCAGCAGCGCTCTGACCGGCACCGCGCTCCTCGTCATGGCCCTGGCACCCCTCCCCTCGGCAAGGAATGCAAACCGGAGGTTCGAGCACGACTATAAGCCCAGCCGAAAGGGAAATTCCACAGGGCAGCGGGTGGCACGGAAGGCAGGCGGGCATCAGCGGGCAGGCTGGGGCCAGAGGAGGAGGGAGGCCGCACTCCCATCTCTCCGGTTCCCGCCGGCGCTCCCTGCCGTGTGCCAGGGGGTCAGAACTGCGGGTCCTGGCCGTCCGTGCGCACGTGAGGCTTGTTCGGTTCTGAAATAAATGTCGCATTTAACGCAATTCCCGTGCGCTGAGCGTCCTCTCCGGGGCTGGCGGGGCGGCAGCAGGGAGGGGGCGGTAGGGGAGCTGAGGGCGGTAAGGGAGCGGAGGGCAGGAGCGGAGCTGAGGGCGGGAGCGGAGCTCGGGGCGCTAGGGGAAGCTGAGGGCGCTAGAGGAGCTGAGGGCGGGAGCGGAGCTCGGGGTGCTAGGGGAAGCTGAGGGCGCTAGGGGAGCTGAGGGCGGGAGCGGAGCTCAGGGCGCTAGGGGAAGCTGAGGGCGCTAGGGGAAGCTGAGGGCGGTAATAGAGCTGAGGGCGCTAGGGGAAGCTGAGGGCGCTAGGGGAGCTGAGGGCGCTAGGGGAAGCTGAGGGCGCTAGGGGAG
>JANPWX010000469.1:5070-21802 GCA_024734555.1 Trochalopteron elliotii | reverse complement strand
AGGCTATCTGCTGCAGCTCGGCCGTGGGCAGCGTGGCTCCGCGCACAGCCAGGCCGCCGCCACAGGGAGCTTGAGGGGCAAGGGGAGGGTGAGGGGACCGGTGAAAAATCGCTGGAGAAATTACCGGGTTTGGTGGGTTTTGTGTTTGGTTTTTTTTCCCCTCTGGGACTCGCTCCGCTGCAATTTAGTCCGTGTTTTTGCATGTTCTGTATGAACTGCAGTTCTCTGTGGTTTAGACCATCTTGGAGCCTTTCCCCTCACTATGCTGCTGAGGGATGCGAGCTTAGTGGATTGCTAGCAAAAAACCCCAAAAATCTGTTCTCAAGACAAAAGTTCACCTCAGTCCCACGCAGGTGGTTATTTCGCTTGTGTAGCAGCTGCTAAAATTAGAGGTGGAAGTAAGGCTCTCCTGGTTTACCACACCTGTGCTGGCTTGGGGACGGTTCCTTTCAGAACAACTCCCCCCAGGAGTGCCTGCAGTGGTTCCTTACTCTGCCCTGGTGCCTTGCAGGGAAAGATGCCCATAAAGGGCCTCTTCTGTTTGATGATCTCCCACCATCCAGCAGTGCTGACTCAGGTATGGGTGCTCTGTTCCTGCCATTCGTTTGGTTTTCTGTGTTTTCTGCATCAGCATCTCTTTCAGATGAAATGTGTGTAAATCCTGTTCTTTGTCAGCCAGAATAAAGACAGGGTTAACAGTGCTGGTATGCAGACCAGCTGCATCCTGTTTGGTTTTTTATAACCAGGATGTTATGGATGTTCCACATATAATCTATAAATCATTTCATAAAAATGTTCCCTGGAGCAAATGCAAAGCCTCGATTTACCTGACCAGTAACAGAAGTAGAAATTTGGCTCTCTTTGGTAAACTGGCATAATTTCTTCACCTCAGGAGAGATATAGGCAAAGCATTATTCCCTGGAAGGAGAAGCATAGGTAAAGCATTATTCTCTGAAAGGATCCAAGGTATTTAAGGTTTTTTTGTCTTCTTGTTCTCCAGGAAAAGAAGGCTCTTTGCTGTTTGATGGACTCCCACCAGCCAGCAGTGGTGACCCAGGTAAGGAGCTGTGTCCCTCATCAGCCTCTGCTGAGCCTCCCCTCTCTGGGAAAAGCCCACAGTGCAGCCTCTTGTGTTGCACACATATCAAGTTTAACCTGGTGCTTGTTTCTCCAGTCCAGATTGGCTGACACTTGTCATGGCAGTTTGTGCCCCAATTGTTTAAATCAGGATTCTGAATCTTGAAATTAGGCCTGTTCCCAGAAGTGCATTCCTGTCTTTTGGGGACCCTCATTCTCTGAAATCTCCCTGCTTTGGGAGGGAAAGTGGCCTGGTGCAGCCACTGCCCTGGCTGCTTCTCTGCTGTAGGCATGGGCTGCCTCCTTGTTCCTGGCTGAAAATGGCTTCAAACCCAGACTGCTGCCCTGGCAGGGCTTTCTGCATGCAGACATATGTTTGCTGTCACCTGGGAGGAGCTGAGATAATTCACTACACCCATAGGAGCCTAAATCTCCTGAAGGAAAAAGGCAGAGTTCTGACATCAGGTTTTGCTTGCTAGCTTTAATTTGTAGCCTTCTTCTGAACCCTCTAAAACATATGCACAAGTCAGAGTAATAAAATAAGTTTGTTTGCATTGTTGTGGGCAGAGATCACAGAGGAAAATAATAATACTAACAACAACATAGAAATGTTCCAGCCTGGAATATTAACTTCCTGAGCAATTAACTGGGAAAAAAAAAAAACCAAAACAAAAGCCTGGTAGCTAAGGAATAAAACTTGTGGGTTGTTCAGTAATTACTGTGGTCACTTAATGCTGTGTGTGAGCCTGCAATCCTGAGTGTGCTGTGGTATAAGAGGACTTGCTGCTGAATTTATGCAAGTAAAACAGTCCTGGAACACTTGAGCCACCTGCATTTTTGCTTTCTTTCAGCCTCCAGTGCTACTAAGCAAGTCTCATCAGCAGAGAGCCAAGAGAAAGGGCAGAAGAGAAAGTCCTTGGAGGAGGAGGAGGAAGAGAAGAATGGCAGGGAAGAACTTGTGGAAAAGAAAGTTTGTAAAGGTTTTCAGACAGTTTGAAAACAAATGTACTCAATTTGTACTTTTGGCGTTGGGCTGAGTAAGTCCAGAACAAAGCTGAGCTTTGGTTCTTCAGTCTGCTTGCCTTTTCAGTCTCTTGTAGGAAACAAACTGGGGCCTGTGGGAGCTCCTTGAGCTTCCTGGCTCTGTCTCCATCATCTGGGCCTTCTTACTGTGCCTGCTGAAGCAGCAGCACCTCAGCACTGGCAGGAGAAGTGCTTGTGCTGCCAAGAGGGTGTGGAATCTCTGTAAGGCTGGATCCACACCACTTTCTTTTGCCACATCCACAGATGTCTCTGCTGGCTGCTAAGGATGCCAGGGAGGGGGAGAGAGAGGCTTGTTACCTACAGGGCCTTTGGCTTCAATGCCTGAGTGCTGTGTTACAGCTCTGGGAGTAAGGTGTGTTCAGGGGTACAGAGGAAAGGATGTGTCCTGGGAACATCAGGCCTGGATTTCCTGTCCTTAGTGCACCCTTTAAAGCTGTGCTTTAATTAATCTGCTGGTTCAGTGCCACCCTGCCCACCCTGTCCCCTGCCCCTGTTTGATAAAGAGTGCTGTCCCATGCCCAGCAGTCCTGCTTGGCTACAGCTGCCTGCTAAAACAAGGGCAGGCTGCTCTTAGAGCTGCTGGCCTTGGGGACCCATAAAACCCCAGGTCACAAAATAAACGTGTCCTGTTTAGCAGCAGATGTTCTGTTGTAGGACAAGGGCTGCACTGCCAGGACAGGGCTCTGAAAGCTGAGAACTTCCTGGTTTTTAGCCTGAGCTGAGGAGACAGAGGAGTTTGATTTGCATGCTTGTGTGTGCTTTGTTCCCCTTTAGGATCAGTGGGCATTCTTGGGCTGAAGGGTTACGTGGCAGAGAGGAAAGGAGAGAGGGAAGACATGCAGGATGCTCACGTCATCTTGAATGATATCACTGAGGAGTGCCGCCCTCTGCCCTCCCACATGTAAGTGGGCCCCCACTGGCACAACAGCCATCCTGGGGCTCAGGGAGCTCCAGCTTGCTTCAGCTAAGCCCATGAGATGATCCTTTTTGCTCTGAAGAGCTGAAGCTCATGTCTGCCTGTCTTGTGGTGCATGGTTTGGGCTTGTTACTGGGAGACCTGGGGTGAATCATCAGCTAGCTGTGTTCCCAGGCAATTCACAGGGCTGGTGTGTTGCACATTCAGACACATAAAGAACAAGGCAGACACCAGAAGGTCAGGCAGGAAAGCTCTTGTTTTAATTTTCTGACTCCATCTTATATACACTTAGATCAGAAGGCAAAAGATTGGCTACACAAGTTGCCACCTCTTGACCTCGTTGGTGAACATCACCATCAATCATATTTCTCCTCCCAGAGGAGAAATATGTAAACAAAATAGATAAGTTTTAAAAATACGTAGTTTACATGAAGCTGCATGAGAATCTCCACTACAAAATTGCAAACACTGAAAAGCAGAAAAACTCAGGGTGACACTGGTGTGTACAGAAACCTCCCTTTGAGGGGTGCTAGTGGATTCAGTCACTGACTTCCTGAGGGCCTGATAACTCTAGGTGTTGATCCTCTATTATCCAAATGTAAGTGGGTATGTAAAATTAAAAGAATGCTCTCAAGCATCACCCTGATACTGGATTTAGCTTCTGAACTAGTATTGCCCAAGAGATTTGTGTTCTGAGAGATCCAAGTTTTTGTCTGTAGCATAGTTGGGGCAAGCTTAGGCATGGAAGGTACTTAGGATTGGCTAGACTGATGTCTGTAATGCTGGAGAGTTGCAGTGTCTTTGAGGTAAAATGTTTATCTGCTTTTATGCCAGGTTAAGGTCTGTAAACCCTTTAGCCCTTCATCTTCTTGAGGAGTGGAAAATTACAAGTTCTCAGCTCAGTGCTGGAACATGTAAGCCATGTACATGCTGAATATATGAGCTCAGAGACCTGTTACCTTTTGTGCAGTGGAGTGTGGGATTTTCAGTCTGGCTGACACAGGGCAGGGTATCATGTAGAGGGATGTACTGGATCCCATTCCCTGGCTAATGCCTTTTCTTGGCCTTTTCTGCCACTTTTTGTTCCCTCACAGCACACGTGTCTCCTACTTTGCTGTTTTCGATGGCCACGGGGGAGTCCGAGCCTCAAAATTCGCAGCACAGAATCTGCACCAAAACCTGATCAAGAAATTTCCAAAAGGTGAGAGGAGTGGAATAAGGGCTGTAGGACAACCATCCCCTTTCTGCCTTGGCAGTGGATAAGGGAAACTGATCTGTGTGGGTGTAGTACCCATCCCTTATTCCCAGAGGCCTTCTAGACTTTTCCTGGGGAAGAGGGCTGGAAGCCTTTTTGGCACAAGGGTGCAAGTAACCAATTGTGAACTCTCTAAACATGTGTGAGATGTGCTGTTGCCAGTTTTGGCAGTGCCACATCGGGTGTGAAAATGCTTCTGTGGTGGAGAGGTTTATGTCATAAACTCTCCACATACACTACTGCATAGATTTCTGGTGGGGTAAGCCCAGGATGTACCCCAGCTGCTCTGCAGAGTCCAAGAGATTCTCTGCCTGACTGAATTTGTGTGAGCAAAGGGACAGACCAGGACAGATCAGATATGTTTTACGTGGAGCTTAGTTGCTGTTTTCTCTGACAGGTGAGGTAGCCAGCGTGGAGAAAACTGTGAAGAGATGCCTTTTGGACACCTTCAAGCACACAGATGAAGAGTTTCTAAAGCAGGCATCCAGCCAGTAAGTGCAGAAATACTTTGTGTTGATTTGTATTTCTTAGTGTGCATCTCTGAGGTCTGAGCTGTGAGCAGGGCAGAGGAAATCTTCCTTTGGCAAAACTCCACACAGCTCCCCTGTGCCAGGCTGTGGCTGCCAGCTGAGTGCTTGCTACAACTAGATCATGGCATGTTCTGATCTTACTCTGTGGTAAGCAGTCTGTAGGATCCCTTAGACTAAAATACATGTTCCTCACGAAAGAAGGAAGCAAAACAGGTCCAAGGACCACCTCTGTCCTTATCAGGGCATCTTGTTTGCCTTCTTTTTAAAGACTTGCCATGTTGCTGAAGGGACTAGCCCCATACTGCCTGAGATGGGATCTCCCTGTTGATGGCATCAGCCTGTGGAAGGAGGGGATCTGTAGAGGCCACTAAGTTTTCTTTAGAGCTGTGCTTGCCAGGCTGGAGCACATCCCTGAGGTAGTTTTTAATGCCCTGTGTTGAAAGACCTCCATCTCCCAATGTAAATTTAAATCTTGGTTTCTTTAACTCTTTAGAAAACAGAGATGTTGATGAAGAATGCCCCTCTGTAGGGTAAATGCCAACCTGCCTTGCTGCTGGGTGTGGAGTGCCAAGCACCCTGACCTTCCCTCAGTCTCTGCTGAGCTGACACACCCACTGTGTGCACTAGGGAAGATACAGATTGCATTTCAAATACAGTCACTTTGTTACCAATGCTTTACACACATTTAGTTTGGGTTTTTTGCTGTTACTATTTCACAGTGACACCTCTATCACAGATAAAGAGACTGTTAATGCATTTGATTCTGCAATTCCCTGAAAACTTTGAATTTTAAGTAAATTGCAAACTGGCTCAGTCTCTTAAGCCTAATCAGAACATGAAGTCTGACCAGGCAGAAGGAAGATGCTTTCTTGAGTCTGTCACAATAAAAATGTCTTTCTCAAACCAGCCCCTGGTCAGAAACATGGCTTATGGCAAAGGCATGACAAAGGATTGCTAGCAATAGCTGTACTGATGGTGAAATGAATCATGTTCATTCAGCCACACCTTCAAAGTAAGGAAAAACTGGGTGAAATATATCAAGAAATTAGTCTCTCCAAGCTAGTTTCAGTGAAGAATGGCATCATAGCCAGGCTTTTGTGTGGACAGGACTAGACTTGCAGCTGTAATCTAAGAAATGCTTCTCATTTTACCTGGAGCTCTAGAGATAAAAGCTTAACTACAGGAAGTGAAATAGGAGGAGAGTGACTGAGCAAGTGGTGGTGCTGCTGAGTGGGGGAGGAGGCAGGGATACTGTGAAAAAAGGGAAAAGATGTAAGCAAAAAAAGAAGGCATTTCTGCTGAAGAGTTGGCTGTGCCTTCCTTTGGCTGCAAAGAAGTTGTTTCCCAAGGAGTTGTTTGCTCATGATGTTGTAGCTTTTGGGCAGCCATCAGGGCTGAGCCTCTTCTGCTCACCATATGAGGTTTGCTGGGAGCTGAGTGTGAGGAAGAGCTGGTGTGGGAGCTGTGGTTGGCAGTATTTACACCAGCTGGGCATTGGCTGTGCATTCAGAAATCTGTGGTCTGTGTAGTTCCTCTGTCCTTGTCCAGTTTGCTGTTTGTCACCAACCTGAGCTGCCAGCAGGCAGCTGCTGTGGGCTTGTGCTACTTGATTGCTGTGTGTTGGCACAGGACGCTTCTCTGAGCCTCCAGGAACACTCTGTAACTTCTAAAGTGTTGTTTTTCCTCTTCAGTAATCTCATTTTGGTTCCCTTCAGGAAGCCAGCATGGAAGGATGGCTCCACAGCTACTTGTGTCTTGGCTGTGGACAATATTCTCTACATAGCCAACCTCGGGGACAGCCGGGTAAGCACAATGGAGACCACTGATGGCATCTTTATCCTGCCCAGGGCTTTGTGGGTTGGTTGGTTTGTTTGGGATGTCTCAGTTGTCATGAGCTGCTCAACTGTTCCTACAAAGCATCTTGTTCTGGGTGGGTACAGAGTACTTCTGTGTTGTCTCCCACAGTGTAAAACAGTGGTGTGTGAAAGCTCTCCCTTGGTGCTAAATATCTCACAGTATCAAGAGCAGAATATTTGAATATTTTAGTTGGAAGGGACCTCTGGCAATCATCTGGTCCAACTGGCTTGCCAGTTCAGGGCTGCCCTAAAGTTACACCACTGCTCAAATGCCTCTTAAACACAGTCTGGAGCATCAACCAGCTCTCCAGGAAGCCTGGTGCAGTATTTGATTATTATATGCTCTATAAAGAAACCCTTCCTAATGTCCACCCTGAACCTCCCCTGGCCCTGCTTTGGGATCAGCACTTCCCTCTCCATGCCCCCTCCTCAGGAAGCTGCAGAGGGGAATCAGGTTGTCCCTCAGCCTCCTTCTCTCCAAACCAGACAAACCCAGAGCCCTCAGCCTCCTCCCAGGTCACACCTTCCAGCCCCAGTGTGGTTCTCCTCTTCTGGACACACTCCAGCACCTCCCCATCACCTCTAACCCTGAGGGCTGTGGGTGAGGCCCCCAGTGCTGAGCACAGCCAGACCCTGATCCCCTCCCTGACCCCTGGCCACGCTGTGTCAGGTGTCCCCAGGGTGGCATTTGCCCTCCTGGCCATGGTTCCTCCTGAGCTGCTGCCAAGCAGCACCCCCAGATCCTTCCAGCAGGGCTGATCCCCAGCCACTCCTCACCCAGCTCACACTGGTGCTCAGGCTGCTCCACCCTGGGTGCAGAATCCAGCACTTGGACTGAGGAATTCTGTGCCACTGGCATTGAGCAATGGGGCATCTGTGCAGATCCCTCTGGCACTGCCCAGTGGGGCATTATCTGTGCAGATCCCTCTGGCACTGCCCAGTGGGGCATTATCTGTGCAGATCCCTCTGTTGGCCTCTTGTCCCTCCAGAGAGTGCACAGCACTCCCAGTTTGGTATCATCAGCAAACTTGATAATGATGCTCTTGCATCCAAATCACTGATAACAGTGCTGAACAGCACCTCCTGCCTAGGAATGAGCCCTGAGAAACACCACTGGCCACCAATTGCAGGGGGAAAAGGGGCTACTGAAATAAACTGATCAATATGATTCCAACAGAAGCCATTCATTGATTACATTAAACCACAGTTACAGTTTCTAGCACTACTGTTCACACATGCAGGAGTCTCTCAGTTGGCTAAGTCATTTGTCCATCAGACAGGCACACATCCTTCAGGGCACCTAATTTGTCCAGTGTCCATCACTACACTGCGTGTCTTCTATTTGAGCTTTGCATTTCTTGTGGACACTTTTCCAGGCTTTTGCTCATTATTTTTAGACCTGTTGTTGTTCCTGTAACCTTGATGAATCCCTGAGAATTCTTGAAAAACAAGCAGATGCCTTCTTATCTACAAACAGTTTGGCTGGAACAGGGAATGGCCCAAGTTACTCAGATACATTGCTCCAACCAGTCACTGGCCTGTTGTAGGATCATTCACCCCGATTTGGGACTGTCTCTCAGGAAGCTGTTGCTGCAGCTGTGGGGTTGTTTGATGGTGGTGTTTTGTCAGCACAGGCGATCCTGTGTCGTTACAATGAGGAGAGCCAGAAGCACACAGCCCTAAGCCTCAGTAAGGAGCACAACCCCACCCAGTACGAGGAGCGGATGCGGATACAGAAGGCTGGGGGAAACGTCAGGTGAGTGCCTGAGGGGGTGAGTGAGCTCATCTAAACCCTAGCCTCATTTTGGGCCTGAGCACTGAGGTTTTGAAACTTCCTGAGCCCAGTGTGCATCCTAGTTGAGAGAGCTGCTGCCTGTGGGAAGCACAGCGGTGCCTGAGGCCTGTAAGGATCCAGTTACCTGAGTTGGTTGATGGTTCCCAGAGCCTTAGGATGGCCAAGGCAGTACCCGTGTGAAATACCACCATAGGCATGCTTAAACTTGACCTACAGATTTGGACCTACAGAGCTGGATTGGATTGCTGAAGAAGTTACTGCTTTCTGCACACTGTGATGCTGAACAGAACTCATTTCCTTGCAGCATAACTCCTCTCTCCTTGTCCTGTGAGAGGGGGCATGGTTTGAGAGAGCACAAAAAGCCCTTGATGTCCAGTTGGTGTTGCTCCCCTGGGGTTAGCTGATGCAGTGAGGCTCTCTGCATTAGGAGGGAGCTTTCTGGAGCTGAAATGTTCTTACATCTTAATGTTCCTGTGCAAAAAGGAGTTTGTGGCTGTTTGGGGCACTGTTGCCAAACACAGCGGTTGAGTATTGTCTCCCTGACTGGGTTCTCTCTCTTCTTTGAAGAAGATTTCTGTTTATTGATTTAGTGGCATCTTCACAAAGAGACGACTCAGTGCAGGTGAAGGATCTTCATGCCTGTGGAGGCAAAATGCACCCAGGGTGGAGAGGGGTGGGCTCAGTTCTGTTCTGCTGCTGTGTCTGGAGTGCTTTGTCCCGCTTATCTCTGGGGAGCACTTGCTGCTGCTTTAAGCACTGATCTCTCTTTGCACATGGCAAAGAGATGGCCCAGTGTCTGTTAGCTCCTTTCAGAACTGGTCCCTGACTGCCTGGGAGCCTCTCCCACTGCTTGCAGTTCAATATTTTGGGCCCAAGAGATAAGCCACAAAGTGTGTGAGTGTCAGATCTCTTCTCTGTGACAGGCCTTGCTTCTTGCTTTTATTTCAAGCTGGGCTGCTTGGACTATGAGATGAATGAGCTTTGTGTATTCCCAGAGGGCCCAGAAGAGCCTTTCTGGGGAGAAGGTGATTGATTGTTGGAAAGGTGAAATGTGGGAAGCTGTTTCTCTAGGGAGCTTGCTTAATTAGAAAAGCTTAACAAACTAGAGCCCTTTCCTAAGGGATGTTGTAATTTAGGTTTCACAGAACTGCTTGCTGCAATCAGTGGTTACTAAAGGCCAAGTGATCAGGAGCTGAACATGCCATGTTTCTCACTCCTGGGAGCTGCCTGCAGCTGAGTCAGTCTGTAAGGATTGGTGTCCTCAGACAGGACACAGGAGGGGCTGCTGAGTCAGACCTCTTGCCTCTGCCACTCTACATCTAGTGAAGAGCAGTTTGCTGGATATCTTGCCAAAAAATAATCTCTATTCAAACTATGCCACCGGGAGTTGAGCTCACATATAACTCTTACTGCCTCAGTTTGCTGGGCTAAGCAGGACTTGAGTTAGGGCAGGATGACAGAAAATAGCCTTGAAGTCTCCTCACTTCACTTCCTCCTCCCCCTCACTTGTTTCCCAGAGCTTCACACAAACATACAGAAAGGGAAGGAGACTTTGAAGGGAAGATTTGAACTTGCTGGGAAAGTGGGTCGTTATTTGTACAAGCAGATGGATACAGAAGTGTCCCCATCAGGCAGAGCAGTGAAATACCCACGTGGGGAGGGCTCTGAGTGTTTTCTTTCCTCGTGCAGGGACGGCAGAGTGCTGGGAGTGCTGGAGGTGTCCCGCTCCATTGGGGATGGCCAGTACAAACGCTGTGGGGTTATCTCTGTGCCAGACATCAAACGCTGCCAACTCACACACAACGACAGGTAAAGTGTGCCCTTGTATGGGGGCAAGGGATGTCTGTCCCACCTCTGCTCAGCAGAAACTGCACAACCTTCTGAGAGCCAAGGCACTTCAGACTGATCTCCCCAGAATTAGAGGATGCTCTTACTGCTGATGTCTGTCTGCTTCTGTTCCTTAACAGAACAGTGGGATAATGCTGCTGCTCTGCCAAGATACTGTGGAGGCTCTTCGTGGAGGAACCAGCCTCACAGCAATACCATACACAGGCCTTAGTTGTCCTTTGTGTTCTGATTAAATTCACAAACCAGTGTTCAAGCAGATAGTTAAGGGCTGAGTTCTTGGGTCTCCGTTCTGTCCAAGATTTGTTTCTAGCAGCTGTTGTGCCCATAAATACTTTTGCATTCAGCTCTGATATTGGAAGATTTGAGATAGTTTTCCATGATATGATTGGCAACGACAAATTGCAGTGAGCTTTCGTGTCACTATGGCCCTGCAGACTCTCAGAGATGAGAGTGTAACCCAGTACCCAGTGCTGCTTTTTCTGGGATTAGAGCTCCATATCAAGTGATCCACTAAAATATTTCTAAAGATACTCTGGAGTATCAGGCACTGAAGTGATGCCTTCTGAGGCATGTGCAGACTGACCACTTCTGTGGGTTGGTTGTAGTTTTCCTAGTCCTGGTGACTCTGGTTAGGTCTCCTCCTTAATAAAATTGCCTGTGCAGGCAGGGAGTGCACAGCAGGCTGTCTCCCCATCCTAAGGGGGATGCTGTCCTTGCCTTGGGCTTTGTATTTCCTCAACCTTTTGCAGCCTGTGGCAATATTTTCTGCCAGAGTTTTCTGATCACAGTTGTCACGTGCTTTTCTTTTGAGTTTGCATATTTAAATTGCCACATACCTCAGGAGTGTAGAGATGTAAAGTGATGTACGTGAGGGATTCAGATTGTTTCTCTGTTCCTTTGCATTAGCTGTTTCACAGGGACAATACATGAATGAAAAGGACTCAAAGGAAAGAAGCAATTCTTAGAGAAACAATGGAGCATTTGAGCAGGATCATATATGATCTTGCCAGTGTTGTAGGACAGCCAGGATGTCCTGATCTAGGTCTGACATTAGTTGCCTGGCTTTTTGTCCTGTATTTGGAATTGCCATGAATGATACGTCCCAAGGGACTTTCAGATGAGCTTTTATGGCATCTTCCCTTTGGATCCAAGTGTGGATGTTCATAAAATAGACTGGAGGGATTTGCAAACTGGGGAGCCAAAAATTCAGCCTTGGAATCTGTCTCCCCTTGATTTCCAGGTTCATTCTGATAGCGTGTGATGGCCTCTTTAAAGTTTTTACACCAGAAGAAGCTGTGAACTTCATCGTGTCCTGCCTGGAGGTGAGGAGAGGGCGGCCTGGGGGCTGGGTCTGTCAGTGCAGGGGGCATGAAATGGACTCTGCCACACTATCCTCCCTTAACTCCCTACCTTGTCTGTGTTTGTTTTGCTTCCCAATGCTCGGAAAACACCTTTCCTGGGAGCAATCCCATTGCTGTGTCCCAACAGGACAAGAACATCCAGATGAGAGAGGGGAAGCTGGAAGCAGACGCCCGGTACGAGGCAGCCTGTAACAGGCTGGCCAACAAGGCGGTGCAGCGCGGCTCGGCCGACAACGTCACCGTGGTGGTGGTGCGGATAGAGCACTGAGGGAGGGGCTGGGAGGGTGGAGGGGAAGGGAGAAGGGAAGGGAGAGGTCTGTGTGCATGCACGTGTGCCTGGGGGAGGGTGGGGCCTGCTGGGTGCTCCTCGGTGTAAATAAAGATGGTGTTTTTCTAATAGGTTCAGCTCGCTGAGCAGTAGGGTTGAGTGTCTTGGGAAATGCAGTGAATTCGTTTGGAAGGGGTGCTAGAAGGAGGAATCTGGGGGCATGAGCCCTGCCAGCTGTTTCAAATGCTGAAAGTGTAAGACCAAGTGACAGAATGAAAGCCGAATGGATTGGGACAGTTCTGCTCTCCATACCCTGGAGCTTTGTGCAAGACTCTGGGAGAGTCTGGAGTTCCAGGACTCACTGGGAGTTCCCAGACAGGCTCTACCACCCAGCTTGGGATGTGGAATGGGCTGGCCTCTTCATACTGGGCAGGAAATCTTTTGACTCTGAAGCTGGGCTGTGAGGTTGCCTGCAGCTGAGGGACACAAACACCCCCTGCAGAGCAGCAGCATACCTGCCCTGTGCTTGCAGAACATGTCAGAGTTTTACCACAGTGTTGGTATGGAAAAAGTGGCTGGAGCTTGCTCCTGATGTATTTTGGAAAAAGTGTTTTCAGCAAATGGGCTTGCCAGGCAGCTGAGCTGCAGGCAGGCTCTGTGCTTGTCTGTGCTATCTGAGGAGAAGGCATCTCAGGTTTTAGGTACTAATAAGTGTCTGGTATCTCATCCTGTCTCAGTGCCTCTACCAGCTGTTGCTGCAGTCAGGGTGCTGTTTTCCAGAGAAAATTTGGCTTCAGACCAAGTGACAGAATGAAAGCTAAATGGATTGGCTATCTAAGCACTTAAGTTTCCAGTTTCCCACCCTGTGTGTGAGTGGGGCAGTGAGGGAGGTGAGCTGAGGGGTCTGCACTGTGGCTGCCTCCTTGCTCTGATGAGGCACAGCCGTAGTCCCAGGGGAAGGGGGCAAGGGCAGGGTGGTGCCTGCTGTTTTGTGCAGGGCTGTGAGGCTTCCCTGGCTCCTTTCTGTTTTCTGTATCCCCTGGAACTTTGGGAGATGGTCCCAACTTTGGGATGTTTGCTGGAGCACATGATGGCTGTCTGGTTTGGGACAGGTGGCTTGACCATCTTACTTCTATTTCTGCTCCAACAGTAGTCAGTTACACCTCATGGGCTTAGTCTGAGGGTGCACACTGACTCTCTGCATCTCCTACAGGGGACTGAGGAAGGAAGTGGCCCACTGGCACAGATTTTTGGGTAGTGCTTGTCCTCTCCCAGCTTGTTGTGCTCCCAGCAGAACAGTATACAGTGCCTGTGTGCTCTGATATAAGGCTGCACTGCAGGATGTGCTGAGAGGGAATTCAGCCTTTATTAGCTGCACACTCTCCTGTTTCTACTCTTGAGAGGCAAGTTTGGAGAGCCCAGACTGAGGGGCATGGAGTTGCTTCTGTTTGTGGCAAAAGAAACCCTGATGGCAAATTTCAGAAAGGTAACGTGCTTTCCCTTCTCAGCTCCCCCTTTTTCCACCTCTTGCACTGTGCCATGCTCCAGCTCAGGGGCTCCTTCCAGGAGGCCACTTTGAATTCCATTGCAGGAGCTGGTGAGGTGTCAGCTTGTCCTTCTCTGACTGTTTTCCCTTCCCCTCTCTTCTCTTAAAACGCTGCTTTTCTTCCTTTTAGGAAAGGTTCTGAAAGCACAGCTCCAGCTAGGATCAGAATATGCAGTGTTATGGTACAATTAATTACCATAAAATGTCCATTTTTCCTGGCAAAGGGGAGGAGGAAGGAGCAGGCCTCACCGTGCTTGGGAGTAGGCAGCCAGGTAGAAAAGCAGGCTCAGCCCCAGCTTGAGTGGAAGTAAAACAAACTATTTGCTTTCATTTCCTGGTAAGAGAGGGTCTGCACGAAGTTTCCTGAAACCACTCTCCTTGCCTCAGTGCTCAGCAGCATCCTGCTACTGAGGAGAGCTCCAGGACCACATTAGGGTGGCCCATGCACAAGTGCTCTGTGTGCAGTTCTGTCCCTTGGGGCTGACAGAGCTTCTGTCCCCTTCCAACTCTAGAATTTCCCTTCGAGTACCTCTGACTTAATCAGTTTTTTTGGTTTTGTGATCAGGTGCACTGGGCTCTGGGTAGCTCCCCTGCACAGGACAGCTCACAGCTGGGGAAGTCCTGCTTCCAGACACTGAGTTGTCCTCTGCCTGCTCAGGTGTGGACAGTGGGAGGAGAGGCAGCTGATCAGAGCAGGGCTGCCTTGGCTCATTGTGTGTGAGGACTGGGAGGTGCTGCCATGGCCAAGTTCCACAGCTAGGCAGGAGCTGTGCCAGAGGCTGCTGCCCACCTGATCAGCTGGGTGTGATCTCAGAGACAGGTTCTCTTTGCTCTGGGAGAAGTCAGCATTGAGACTGTCCCCCCTCCTCCCCAGACCCAAACACCCCTACCCTTAAATTGCAGCATTACCAGCTCCTTCACCAGGCTCCTCAGGGAGATGCAGCCCGTGGGGAAGGGCAGGCAGGGCCAGGGACACCCCTGGGGGAAGGTGAGGCTGGCTACAGCTCAGGCTATCTCACAGTGTTGCTGGCACAACTGAGCCAATGCTGAGTGCTACTAGGAAATGAAACACTCAGCCTTCCTGGTGCTTCTCCTGCAGCCCTGCCTTGGTCACGTAGGCCCGTGCCCATGCTGAGCTCAGGCAGCTATCACAGGCAGAGCAGAGAGTGTATCTGTGCTGCCCACAGCCCGGGCCCTGTGCCACAGGCAGGGAGTGCCTGCTGTGGAAAGGCACACGACAGGAATTTGCTTTAATCGAACATGTGGCGTTATTGGGGCTTTGCTTTGATAATTAGTGCAAAGGATGTGGGCTCCTTCCAGCAAAGCTTCACTGCTCATACCCTGCAGGGCAGCTAAAGCAATTCATAATCTGGCTTGGGCTGCTGAGACTAAGTCTGGGCAGAGAAGGGAAGTGTCCACTAAAAATGGATGTGTGGGGCTTTGTACCGGGCATGGTGGGTGTTCTCTCACCTAGGGAGAAGGCAACCATCTGCTGCCACTGTCGGCACTGTTTCCCAAGATAAAACTTCTAGGCCTAGCCTTTAGATAAAAGTGAATGCCTTTAAGTCCTGGTCAGACTGCTTTATTATCATCATCATCATCTTCATGATCTTTTGTCCATCTTCAGCTGGTTCTGCAGCATGAGCAGTATCAGACCAGACTGCAGTTTCCTGCATGAGCAAATTGTCTTCTTTAGGCTTGGTGCTGAGCAAGGGAGACACGATGGTGCCTGGCAGAGGGAAGGGTCTGGCTGCTCCTGGCACAGCTTCAGCCTGGTGCCTCTTCACACTCCCAGCAGAATGGCACTGAAATCGGAGCCACTTTGAACTGTGAGGGGGGAGCCTGCCGTGTTGTCCACAAAAACAGAGGCATACTGCCCAGCCTGGGGGGAGACAGGGGTTAGCAGGGCCGGGACACCTCCCCTGGGCACCAGGCATGGCCTGGCAGAGCCAAGGAGGGAGCTCTCCCCTGCACACAGCAACCAAGAGCTGGAGGAGCTTCTGGGGAAGGAGCAGCACAAAGCCTTTAGGGCTGCCCAGCCACAGTCTGTGCTAGCAGCACTCTGCCCTGACTGTCTGTGGGGCTTGGAGGTCCCCTGAGAAGCAGAGCTGATGCCCAGCCCTGGGCTGGGGCCATGGAAAGCACCTTCCTGCCCAATTCTGTCACCGGTGGAGCTGGCAGCACTGACCTGCAGGTAAAGGGTGCCCGTGACAGAGATGGTGAAACGGTCCCCGCTGCTCTCCAGCCGGGATACGGTCTCCAAATTGCTGCACGAGAGGGAGGGTAGTCCTGGGGGGAGCAGCCCCTCCTTTCCCGGGGCTGCTGGACTCCTTCCCCCCTCCCTGGGGCCGGGTCCCTGGCCGTGCCCTGCCGTACCTGTTGTGCTGGCAGCGGGACTGCACACAGATCAGTACCCGCAGGCGGCTCCCGCGACATCCCTGCCCCTTCCTGCGCAGCTCCCTGCGCCCTGTGACAGGCGGGGGGTGAGAGCCGTCCCAGACTGCCCGGCAGGGCCCCGGGGCTGTCTGAGGGCTCACCGATGTGCAGCGTGCTGCTGAAGGCGTAGTATCCTGCGATGGGGGCCGTGTACTGCCCGCTGGTCAGGTTCAGCCCCGGACCACGGTGGAACATCCCCTCCCTCTCCGGCTGGGATAGGGAATGGCTGGAGTTAGAAGAGTCCCTGTGCCAGGGCAGGTGTCCCTGCAGACAGGGAGAAGGGGCAGGCTGGGCACTTACAATGTAGAACAAGCCTAGCTCCTGCCACATCTTCTGCTCCACGGGAATGTCTTCACGCGTTTGGCAATGGAAGGCTGCTTCCACACGACGCTGGGCCCCGGCCTGGGGGTTGCCTTTGC
Organism: Trochalopteron elliotii; assembly: GCA_024734555.1. Taxonomy (NCBI): domain Eukaryota; kingdom Metazoa; phylum Chordata; class Aves; order Passeriformes; family Leiothrichidae; genus Trochalopteron; species Trochalopteron elliotii. The sequence continues at coordinate 5,451 of JANPWX010000469.1, read as the reverse complement.
TGCTTTCCTCCTCCTTACACCCTTCCCCAGCTGTCTTGCATATCTTTGCCATGCCTGACCCCAAACCCCACCGGAGTTTGACGTTAGGAAGGGGAGCCTTCACTTTTCCCGGCTCTGCTGCCCAGCCCTGCTTTGCCTTGTCCTGCTGTCCCCGCAGTTCCCACCCTAGGTCCCCCATCCCGGTACCTCTGAGCAGGAGCTGCAGCTCTCTCAGCAGCTCCTCCGGCATCGTGGGGACGGCCGGGGCAGCCCCTGTCCCGCCACCCTGCGCGGCGGCCGAGCTCGGTTTTCCCGTGTGATCCCCGGTCCCGCCGCGGCCCCGATCGCTGCTCCCCTTCCCGGGGCTCCCGGCCAGCAGCATCCACGCCTGCCGGGGGTCCA
>JANPWX010000467.1:832472-844589 GCA_024734555.1 Trochalopteron elliotii | reverse complement strand
GGGGGGGGTTGTTTTGGGTCTGGCGTAGAGTGGGGAGTTTGATGGGGACTCTGCACTTGTGGTGTGGGGGATGTTGTGGGAAGCTGGGGTCAGGGACACCCAAGCCAAAAACCATGGAATTCAGAGAGCTGAGAGGCTTGTGTCAGCTCCTGTGTAGCTGTTCTGGTAAGAGGTATCCCTGTGAAGTGGGAGGGTACAAGGACCTTTTGGAGTCGCTGGTGTCTTTATACCAGAGCATCCTGCTGAAGCCAAATGCATCACTTCTTTCTTATGAGTGTGGGGAAACTGAGGCATGGTCTGGTGAAGGAGTTTGCCCAAGGTCAGACACAGAGCAGGTATCAAAGAGGACCCAGGCTGAAGCACATTGCTGCCACCTTCAAACAAAGCTTCCACTCCTGGGTTGTTAATTTGTATTTGTTCATTTGTTGGGAACTGCCCAGACTGTGTCCAGGTCTGCTATGTCTGTGTGGACCAGTGGCTGAAGCCTCCCTGACGTGGAGGGTGATCCCATGGTCAGCAGGTCTAGAAAGCTTTCCTTGAGAGCAGAGAGGTGAGAAGGGGAATGGGGTAGCCCCTTGCAATGGGGCAGGTCACTAAAGTGACCCCACTCATTCAGCAGGTGAATTCCCAGCCTTAGAATTCCTTCTGGGCCCTGGGGAATGGCCATGAGCACCCTCATGTGCTGCCATATGCCCATCACCAACACAGAACCAGGGAATGAATGTGGCAGGGAGAGGATTGTGATCTGGAGGCACTGGAAGCATGAGAGCAGACTGATCTGGCACCATGGGGTGCCAAACTGCTCCTTTCCCTGTTCTGTGACCTTGATCAAATTACTTCACCCATCCTGGCTTCTTCCCTCTGCACCATCCTGCACTCCTTGTCTGCAGTTCTCTGCTCCTGCCTTTCACAGCCTCCTGGGCTGGCTCCTTCTGCCTTGGTCCTTGCTTGGTTTCCCCATGTCTCATCCCAAAACTGAGCTGGACAGCTGAACAGGTTTGGCCATGGGTCCCCTTTCCTGGAGAGGAGTTGGTTCACTGCCAGTAGTCCTGGGAATTTACAAGCCTCTTTGGAGGAGACAATAACCATCCTTAACTTCACAGCCCAAACCCATTAGCAAGCTGAGAAAAGTCCAATTTACCTTTATTTCTTACAAAAGGCAAAGCTCTCAGTTCCTGTGCCATCCTGCAGCTTCTGATTTTGGCCAGACCTAGAGGAGACACCATTTCCCTGAGGGCATTTCTAGTAAAGCCAGAGTAACAGTCCCAGGAGAGTCTGACCTTGCAGGCCTGAAAGGATTCATGCAAGTTTGGGATTTCTTAATTGCCAAAGTAAATGGCTCCTTTCCACTAATGGAGACAGCTCATCCCCACCATGGATGGGCTGTGACTGGCTGTGGGGAAGGAAAGAGAGACTCAAGTCCTGGAAGTGCTGAGGAGCTGGCTGTGCCTCTTGGATCCATCAGTTCTCTTCCCAAGCCTGTTTTGGGGCCCTGCAGGCTCCCTGTGTTCACCAAGCAGATGCTTTATGGGCTGCAGACCAGGAGTATCTGGATCTGTCTCCATCTGCCCAAGTCAACACTGTGTTTCCTCCTGGAAACCAAATTAATCTTGTCCCACCAGGATCAAACAATGCAATCCCTATCCAGACTGATGGATGAGAGAGGAAATTCCCACTCCTGCTGTGGTCAGCATGAGTGCCTCCCCACACAAGTGGGAGCCTGAGAGACCAAAGTGATCCTGCCTCTGTCATTGTGACACCCACAGCTCCTGAGTGAGCACATGAGCTTCCTGAAGCTCTCAGTCCATGGTGTAGCTGGCACCAGTATATCTCAGACCACAAAGTTTCCTTGTGGGTGGAGAACAGGATCTGTCACTGCAGTGTTTTAGCTACTTGGTCTCCTGTCTATGTCTGCACCTCTCTGGGGCCTCTGTGTTGGTGTCCTCTGTGTGCTGTGGCCACAGGAGGAGCTTCCTATGAAGTGTCTTTTCTTCCAGAGAAGAGATTCCTTGATAGTTACTTTTCCTGCCAAAGGGCTTGTTTTCAGGGGTCTTACTCCAGCCATTTTAACTCAGGATTCATCTGATGACTTTGGAATATTTTGGTGCTGGTTTTGCCTGATGAGTGCTGGTATGTGGCAGAAACGAGTGTCAGACAGCCAGAGAGGGAATCCTGCAGAAACCAGGTGCTGTTAGCTCTACTCCTCCCAATTGCACAGTGGGACCTGTGCTGGGGATGGGTGCAGGTAGATACATGACCCACGGCTCTGTGTCACTCTGGGGTGGCAGTGTCACACTGGGGGAGGCAGAACAGGACAAGTCTCTCCAGCAATAAGCAACAGGGCAAGAGGAAATGGCCTCAGGTTGTACCAGGGGAGGTTTAGGTTGGATATTAGCAAAAATTTCTTCACTGAAAGGGCTGTGAAGCCCTTGAACAGGCTGGATGAGGAAGTGGTGGAGTCACAGTCTATGGAGATACCTAGAAGATGTGTGGATGTGGCACCTGGGGACATGGTTTAGTGGTTGACAGGGGTTTAACAGTTGGATGATCTTAGTGAGTCTTTCTAACCTAAATGACTCTGTGATTCCAAGTGAGCTCTGGCTGGAGCCTGGAGTCATCTGTGTGTGTCAGAAGGAGGGGATGGGGAGCCTCACTGACTGCCCCACACAGGCCTTAAATACAGCACAGCAATGTGGCTGGAGCCATTCCCTGCCAGGCTGGGGTGGAGGGATCACTCTGCTGTGGTGCACTAATTAGAAACCCTGGAGTTCCTTGGCTGGCAGCTCCGGAAGGGCTGGTGATGCTTCTAACAACTTCCCTGCTGGGAAAGGCAGCTGGGCATGCTCCTGAGCTGGGAACAGGACTCCTTCCAGGGGGATGAGCAGGACTGTAGCCACGGGTGGCATCAATGTGGGGTGTCCCCAGAGTCAGGCCCGTTGGGGAGTGCAGGATGTGAGTGGGATCAGTGAGTCTCTTCCTGTAGGAACATGGAACATGGAAGAGACTCTCTTCACTTGTGGCCTTCTGGCTGTCCTCTCCTCTGATGCTCTGTGGGGAAAACAGGTTTATAGCTCTGGAGCAGATGGTCCTGCCTGGTGACTAATGTAGGGTTCACTACCTGTCTTGGGCTGCCTGTGACACCTGTGGGTGGGAGCAGGCTTGGCTGATCCCCACTGAACCAGCCCCTTGGGATTTAAGCAGTGGTTTGGCCATGGCTGTGCCAGCACAACATGGGTAGTCTGGGGACTCTGAAATGGGCAGATCATGCCAAATGTTTTCCAGCCTTATCACTCTGTGCTTTCTCCTGGCTGTGACCTTCCCAGCAGGTACACCCTCAAGGGAGTCTTGTGCTAGAGGCTGGTTCAGTCCTGCTGTCCTTGTGAGGCATCTGTCCATCCTTGTGAGATGGTGCTGCTCAGGAATAGTCCTGGATGTTCCTTACAGCTTCCCATGGTGCCTGACACAGCTGCTGGGCAGTCAGGGTTTGGGGGTGCTGTGAGACAGCCCTGGGAAGCTGGGCTGGAGCTGGCAGCTGCCTGCCTGTCATCAGGGGGTGCCTGTGGTGGGCTGGGGCACATGGCCCTGACATCATGGGTACCACTCACTGGGAAAGTTCTTTCCCATGAGTGTGGCATCCAAACTTCCCAGCTCCTTGCTCTCCCCAAGGCTGACTGTCTCTGCTGGTCAGCCAGCCTGGCAGAGGTAAAGGAAGCATAATTAACTGCTCCCTTTACACATCCACTTGTGTCCATGGGAGGGTTTGTGACTGAATTTCTAGGGAAGGTGGTGATGGCAGTGTCTGCCCCAGCCCAGCATGGGGAGCCAGGGTCCAGAGGGGGGAGCATGGGCAGGGTCTTGGTCTATTCCTGTCCAGTGCTTTCAGCTCAGAGAGCACAGCTGTGGCTGCCTGGGACTCTGGCTGTGCTGGGCTTGGGCTTACAGCATGGTCATGGCAGGGAAGAGCTGGTCCAGTAGCCTCCCAGTGAAATAACCATCACCAGCCAGAACAGCCCAGTGCTCATCTCCAGCATCAGGGATGTCCCTGCATGGGCAGGGCCTCAGAGGGTGGCTGATGTAAACACAACCCACTGTGTCCGTTTACAGTGAGCCCAACCACACAGAGTGAGACCATCTCAGTGTCCCCACGACGGGGGCATAGTCAAGGGGCTGCTGTTGGGTCTTAGCCTGGGGTTTTAGGTGGTGAAGGGGCTGTGTAATGTCCTGTGCTGCACAGTGGTTGCTCCTGGAACACCTGTCATGCTGCAGCATTGAACTCTGTGGGGACCGGGAACAGGAATGCTTTGAGGAGCGTGCTGACAGAGCTAGGGGAAAGCAGGCCTGAGTTAATGCTGTCTTGTCCTTTCTTCTTCACCCACGTGGACCTGCAGCAGGAGCGGCAGAAGAAGGCTGGGTTTCCTGAGAGCAGCGACGGCTCCAAGGACTCGGACAGCTCAGCCGGGCGCCGCAGCAGCGCCAGCCGCAAGCACGGCCGATGGCGGGGCCGGCCGGACAGCCCCGGGGCCGGGGTGTCCAAGGTGGTGAGGGCTGTCACGGCCAGGCACAAACCAGGATGGAGGCTGCCGGCCATGCTGGACTCCTCCAGCCGCAGGAACCTGACGGAGCTACGTGGGGAGGCCCAGCTGGCCATCTTCCAGCAGGGTGACACGGGCAGCGTGGAGGGGGCTCCCCAGCCCACCGAGAACAGTTTCACCCCCAAGTGTGAAATCACGGGCAAAGATGCCCTGTCGGCGCTGGCCAGGGCCAGCAGCAAACAGTGCCAACAGGAGATTGCCAACGTGGTGTGTCTGCACCGGGCTGGCAGCCTCATGCCCCAGTCCGTGCCTCGCCACTGCCAGCTCTCAGGTGAGTCCCGCTGGAGTGCTCCTGGTCACCCTGGGCATTGGGAGTATCCCAGGCAGGCTCATAGGCCACCTTCCTTATGTCACCAAACTGTCCCACCTGGCAAACAGCGGCCTCAATCTGTCACTGATTCCCAGATTATCGGTGCCTCTGTAATCCTATCAAAGCTGTGCCAGCCTTCTTAAATTGAGCTGTTCATCCCAGCCTGCAATTCTGCAGGGGTCAGAGCCAGGCCCAGCTGTATCTTCTGTTTTGATGCACCAAAGGAGGACACCCCCTTTCCCAACACCTCCCCATCAATGTAACACCAGGGGAGTTGCATGCACCACCATGTCCTGGCACTGCAGCCAGTTTGGGATTTGCTCGAGGCTGAGTGCTTCCCTGCTGCCCCTTGCCTTGGTCAGGAGTTCCAGGTAGTAGATACCAAGGCTGACACCCCTCTCCTCCCCCTGCAGGCAAGGTCAGCCCTGTGATCCAGTGGGACGAGAGCCGGCTGCAGCAGGGGCCCCCCAGCAAGCCCGTGCGCATTGCCTACATGCTCGTGGTGCATGGCAGGGCCATCCGCCAGCTGAAGCGGCTCATCAAGGCCGTGTACCACCAGCAGCACTTCTTCTACATCCATGTTGACAAGGTGTGTGGCAGGGGTGAGGAAGTGGGTGCTAACAGTGCTCCATTGGTCCCTGGGGGAGGGAAGCACGGGTGGTGGTGAGTGAGGAAAATGGCTGGATAGGGTTAGTCCTCTGCCACTACTTCTGCAACCCCACAGAAGCAGGATCTATTCCCCCTGCCCTGTTTGCTGCTTCTCTCCTTGTGGAGGCTGCTGTGAGGGCTGACTCTGGGCTGGTGGCAAGGAAAGCAGGGCCCTGGAAGGATGAACTCCTTTCTGAGGGTGGGCCATGTTCCCTGGCAGCGCTCCAACTACCTCCATCGTGAGGCTGTGGAGCTGGCCCAGCACTACCCCAACATCCGTGTGACACCCTGGCGCATGGTGACCATCTGGGGAGGTGCCAGCCTGCTGAAGATGTATCTGCGTAGCATGAAGGACCTGCTGGAATTGTCTGAGTGGCCCTGGGACTTCTTCATCAACCTGAGTGCCACTGACTACCCCACGAGGTGAGGACCTTGCTGGGGCAGGAGAGGGGGCTGGAGGTGTTGGGGCTGTGTGATGCAGCACTCTTGGGAGGGGCGGGGAGGATCAAGGAGCTGAGGGTTGGAGATTGCACCCACATGCTGGTGATGATGCTCCTGGGCCAGGCTGGACCTATGTATGCAGAGGAGCCCAGCCAGTACCTCGGAAAGTATTTTTGCCTCTGGTCTGGGTATTGCAGGAGGATATGCATGTGAGGCAACAGACAGCAGAGAGGCTGTGTCTGTGTCTGCCCAATGATGGGACAAGGGTTTGAGTTAGCAGCTTTGGGCTCCTTGTGTCTAATGGCTCTTGCAGAATGAATGTTTACTGGGCTGCTTCACCCCAGGAGTATTAATGATTCCTGAATTGCACCTCAGGACCAATGATGAACTGGTGATGTTCCTGTCCAAATACCGAGATAAGAACTTCCTGAAGTCACATGGCCGAGACAACGCCAGGTAATTTCAGCTAGAGGCAGAGTTGAACTGGAGGAACAGAAAATGAGGGATTTCAGAAAAGAACTGAAACAGCTGTGGCAGGGAGGGGATGTTCTGCATCTGCACTTAACAAGGTGGTTGACAGTTCTAACTCCTCATCCCCACGCCCAGGTTTATTAAGAAGCAGGGCCTGGACCGCTTGTTCCACGAGTGTGACTCCCACATGTGGCGGCTGGGCGAGCGCCACATCCCCGAGGGCATCGTGGTGGACGGGGGCTCCGACTGGTTCTCGCTGACACGCAGCTTTGTGGAATACGTGGTCTATGCTGAGGACCAGCTGGTGTCCCAGCTGCGCCAGTTCTACACCTACACACTCCTGCCAGCTGAGGTGGGTGTTGGCTGTGGGCCATGGGACAGATTTCCTTCCTGCTGTGCTTAACATCTCTGTCCTGCTTCATTCCTGCTCTGGGTAGCTGCAAAGGGTGTTGCTGGTTCTGCTCAGGCAGTTTTATGCCTCCCCTTTTCCAGACTTAGGTATAAAAGAGGGAAGAGAGGAGCAGACAGGTCAGGGGTTATGTTTACATACAGCCCAGCTTTAGATCCAGTCACCCTCTGGGCCAGATAAGGACTGGTGCAAGCCTGGTCCCTTAACTGTTACCCTGTGCTGGGAATGGGGATAAGTTTCTGTTCAGTAGCAGTTGAGGTCTGTCCTTCTCTGTGAGTGGGGATCTCCATTAACCACCTGTCCACCATCCCACTGGGTGTCCTGTCCCTTTTCTGCCTTGCACAGTCCTTCTTCCACACTGTCCTGGAGAACAGCCACGTGTGCGAGACGCTGGTGGATAACAACCTCCGAGTGACCAACTGGAACCGGAAGCTGGGCTGTAAGTGCCAATACAAACACATAGTCGACTGGTGCGGGTGCTCCCCAAATGACTTCAAACCCCAGGACTTCCTTCGGCTACAGGTGAAAAAGATCCTCCTTTCTCTTCCTCCTCTTTCCCCTCCTCCCTGTCCCCTCCTCTCTGAGCTGTCCTGTGGGCACTCCAGGCTGCAGTGCCAGCTACTGTGCATGTCCCCACAAGAGACTGGAGCATGGTCAGGTCCCCTGGTGGGGCTCAGTGTAGATGTGTCTATAAACAGGCAGTGGGATTATCCTGACTATCCTGCCCTGCAGCCGGGCTTCTCCTTGCAGCATTGCTCCTATTCGCAGACTTTCTCTCCTGTTTTCCTGCTCTTTCTTTGCAAATGTGTCACTTGGGGCAAATAGCTTTTTAGTAAAACCCCTTCAGAGTGCTATTTCTTTGGCAGGTCAAAATGCCTTGTGACAAAATGTCTCCCATGCTCTCAATGCATGGGGACATGGACTGAACACAGGAGGTTTGGGGGAGATAGAGCCAGCCCTGAGAGGTGCAGTTGTGGCAGGATTTTCCAGCAGTCCCAGGCTTGCAGAGCCCAAGACCCTGTTCCTGCAGGCTGTGCCACGTGGCCAGAGCTAATGCAGGGCTCAGCAGTGGCTCTGGTGGGTGGGGGCCCCATCAGAGTAGAGATTGCAGCAAAGGAGGTGGATGACACATGGCTGCTTCTGGGCACAGAAAGGGGGAGGTGGTAGGAGAGATGGGGACCCATCTGCATTACCACTAACTGTTGGTGTGCTCCCACTGATCCTGTCATAGAGGATCCCACATTCAGGCTGGCTGTGCTGTGCTGCTCCTTAGCCTGTGCCTTCAAGGCAGGCAGAATGGATCCTGCTGGAGTGGGAGGGCGGAGTGGGTGCAGCCAACATTGTTAGAAATTCCTGTGCTCTTCCAGCAACTCTCCAGACCCACCTTCTTCGCCCGCAAGTTTGAGTCAACGGTGAATCAGGAGGTGCTGGAGATCCTGGACACGCACCTCTACGGCAGCTACCCTGCCAACACCCCAGCCCTCAAGGCCTACTGGGAAAACGTCTATGACCTTGTCGACGGGCTCAGTGGGCTCAGCGATGTCACCCTCACCTTCTACACAGCCTTCTCCAGGATGGGGCTCCACAAAGCCTCATCCACGCCGCCAGCCAAGGCTGACAAGCTCTGCAGGTGGGGTATTTTCTGTGGTCTCAACCCAGGCTCCAAAGGGAGGCCTTTATCTTGTGCTGAAAGGATACTTATGCTCAGATGTGCAACCTCTCTGTCTGTCTCTCCAGATTTGAGCCTCGAGGCTTCCCCTCCAGTGTGCACTTATATTTCTATGATGACCGTTTCCAGGGTTACCTGGTGATGCAGGAAGTGCAGAATTTGGCAACTGGGCAGGCAGAATCCTTGGAGGTGTGGATGATGCCCCAAGGAGCTTTGAAGCTGTCAGGTCATGGAGGGCAGGCAAACCGCTTGCAAAACCTTGAGGTAAATGGGATGCTTTTCTCCCTGGCTTTCCCACGCTGTGCTGACATTCCTCCTCTGCCCCACCTGCATGCCATGGGGACAGAGGGCACAGAGCTGCCATTGTGTCTGAGAACAGACCTTTATCTGGAAGTTTTTGAGTATTTGTGAGGAGTTAATTGATAAACAGGCCTTCAGGGGATCTTTCAGAGGCAGTTGAGATCCAGTGCCTGGGGCTGCAGGGGGCCTTGTACAACTGAATTAGTGCTGGCATGTGATCCATGGAGGGCTGGGGGCGTCCATTGCTTTGGACACCAAGGTTCATGTGTTCTCTGTTTCGGGGAGGTGAAACACAGAACCTCAGCTGATAGTGTCTCTTTGCCCAGTGTCCCACTGCTTGTGCTTCCTATCCCTCCAGGTGGGCACGGAGTGGGACCCCAAGGAAAGACTGTTCCGCAATTTTGGAGGCTTGATGGGGCCTTTTGATGAGCCGGTGGCCATGCAGAAGTGGTCACGGGGCCCCAACCTGACGGCCACAGTGGTGTGGATTGACCCCACCTACGTCATTGCTGCCTCCTACGACATCACGGTGGATGCTGAGGCAGAGTTCACCCAGTACAAGCCCCCCCTCAACCACCCCCTGCGCCCCGGCGTCTGGACCATCCGCCTCCTCCAGTTCTGGGAGCCTCTGGGGGAGAACCAGTTCCTGGTGGTGCCTCAGACCTTCAACCGCAAGCAGCCTCTCAGGAAAGGTGAGGATGCTCTGGAGTTCGGGGCTGGATTGAGAGGGTGTCATTGTGGGCAGTCCAAAGTGCCTCCCCCTGTTCTGGCCCCTGGGCTGCAGCTGATGACCGGGCTGGAGGCAGTTTTCCACTGGTGTCCCCTTGTCCATGTGAATCCTTAAGACTGGGCTGTCCTCTTGGCACTGTGGATAGCCCATTGGCATGTCAGTCAGATTCTTCCTGCAGCAGCATCCTTGTGATGGAGGGGAGCTGGTGTTACAAAGGGATGGGGTGCTGTGCCCCAGCTGGAGTTGGGGGTAGGACCTGCAGGGTGCCAGAATGTTGCTGCAGTGCTCATCCCCTCTCTTTTCTCTCCGTGTCCTTCCCAGACGACAGCAGCTGGCTGCATGGTGGCCCCCCCCGCAATGAGTACATGGACCAGAATTTCCAGGGCCTGGGCGGGATCCTGAAGCTGCCGCGCTCTGAGGCAGCGGAGGAGGACGCGGCGCGGAAGGCGCGACTGACGGGGAAGGAGCTGGAGGACTGGGCCGACGCTGCCATTGGCACCTTCTGGTCCACAGCAAATGTCTGTGTCAGCAGCCCCTCTGCCTGCGCTTCCCTGGAGACCTGCAGCAAAACCTCCTGGAGCTCCCTCTCCCCAGACCCCAAATCAGAACTGGGGCCCGTCAAACCTGACGGGCGGCTGAGGTAGCAGGAGCAGCTGGAGGGCAGCCTTGGGAGCAAGGAGCATCCTCCGTTTCTGATTTGGGGGGTGTCTCTGGACCACATCACCCTGTGCCATCTGCACCGTTGTCACTTGAGGAAGAGGAAAAGGGAACCTCCAGGCAGGGGAAGACCTTCTCCTGTGGGGTATTTTGGGCAGAGGGAGAGGCATGAGGTGGGTCTTGCCCATCTCTGCAGGAATGAGCCCTTGCTGGCCAGGGAGAAACGTGCTGGAGTGCCCATCCCTGTGGGGGCATGGCAGGCACCTGGGAAGAGCTGTGTGTTTGTTACTCCAGGCCTTGGAGCCTCAGGAAAGGGTGATGTGGGAGGGAGGGACGGCTGATGGGTGGGCAGGCTCTGGACCAGCTCAGCATCCTGCTCAGCCCTGGGCTAGAACTTGGCAGGATGGGCCCTTGTTGCTGGCGGCTGCCCTGGTGGGCTGATGAGGGACTGGGGATAGGCAGAAGCAGAATGAGTCAAAAACTGCCATGTGCACGGAGCTGCTGCTGGCCCAGGGTTTGCATCTCATCCCTTCCACCCCAGCCCTTTAGTTTGTATTTTTATAAATATATATATAGAAATATATATGATGCAAAGTGCAATAGAGACGAGACCCCGCATTGGCCGGGAAGTCCTTGTGTCTCCATCTCCCCTCAGACTGTAAACCTTGTTCCCTTGGGTGTCCTGGTGCTACAGGACAGGGTGCTGGGTCGTTTACATACTTTTTTATTTTTTTTATTATTGTTTTACTGTTTGCCCATTCCCTGCTGAGGGCTGCTGGGGACCTGTAGCCTGCTGGCCTTGGGGCAGGGTTGCCCCCAGGTTGTGGGGCAGCTGCCCAACTATGCCAAATGTCTGGAGCTCTGGTGTGTTGTGCCACAGCAAGCGGGTAGTGCTTGGTATGTGGCTCAGGTCCAACAAGCTGCACTGCAGACCCCGCCACTTCTGTCTCCACTTCAGCAAATGGATGCCCTGGTCCCCTGCCAAAATATCATCCACAGAGCCGATGTCCTGCTGTGGATGAGCCGTGCCTGGAGGGCTGCCCTGTGCCACAGCTGCTTTGACCCAACCTTTTCTTTTCTCCCACGTCGGCAGAAGCTCTTGGGACCTGCTGCGCTTCCCGGGCCAAAAAACAAAGTGGCAAGACAAGGTCTGGCTGGCTTCATCCTCCCTCCACTGTTTCTTCTTCTCACTGCTCCAGAGGGAAGAGGCGCCACCTCCTCATGGGAAGGGTTGCAGTGGAGCATCCCCCTTCCCTGCAGTCCCCCCAGGATGTCCTTGGGGTCTGCCTCCAATATTCTTTCCTCCAAGACTGATGCTGCCTGGAGAAGTCTGGGTTTGGTTTCACCCTGGGAAGACACTTCACAGCCAGGGACAATCTGGAGCCCATCTGGCCCAGCCCTTTGCTCAAAGCAGGGTCTCAGGTGCTGGTGCGATTTTGCTGTCTCCATGGATCTGTGCCATCTTAACTTTTCTCCCGTGTCCCAGCTCTCTCTGCTTGGCAGCTCTGACACTCCCAGTCTCCAGATTTAAGGATGTGGTTGTTGCAAGATGTGTACTGTAAAACGGAGGGGACTGAGACCTCTGTGTTTGAGGGCAGGTACCTGCTGGCACTCAGCCCCCGTCTCCTGCACCCACTACTGCCTGGGGTGCTTTGGGGCTGTGGAGGAATGTGGGGGGAGAGGGGCCACACAGGGGAGGATGCCAAAACTGTGTCAGAACCATTATGTAAAGTTGTCTTAAATATGCAACATCACCACAAATACATCTATATCTCTACAGTTTGGTGTGTTGGGTTTTTGTGGTGTTCTGGAATGAGTGAAGGGTGGGGGAAGCTTGGCCGTACCTGGTGAAGGTGTAAGTCCCTCTTGGGCACTGCGACAGGAGCTGTG
>JANPWX010000467.1:812274-832076 GCA_024734555.1 Trochalopteron elliotii | reverse complement strand
GGGTGGGCGGGGGGTCGCTGCAGCAGCCGGTCCTAATCCGGGGGGTTCTCGCTGGCTCGCGGGATTGGGGCTGGAGCGGAGCGGCGGAAGGGGCTGGCGGTGCCGGAGGGGCCGGCGGTGCCGGTGGACTCCGCGGAGCCGCGGGTTCCCGGGAGACCGGAACACCGGCGAACCGGCGCCCTGCCGTGGTGCTGAGGGAGCCGACAGCCCCGGGCGAGAGACGATGGGTGCCGGTGCCGGTCCCTGCCTCCGCGATCCGGGATGGGGTGAACCCCTCCTGGCTCTGCAGGTTATTCCCGGTCTCGTAGGGAGAGAGGTGTTGGGCACAAAGGGGCTTTACGGCTCTTGCGACGGGCAGCAGGTGAAATCGGCTTCTCAGGGGCTTCTCCAAGCGGCAGCCGCGCGGCGAGAGCAGGCGGCAGAAGGAGGCCCGCGGGCCCGTCGAACCACCGGTTCTCTCACCTCTCCCGTCTCTTGGCAGCGGTGTCCACCTCCGTCTTCATCGTGGCGATCCTCATCCTGCTGCTGCTCTTGTACCACCGGGACCCCATGTGCTGCCAGTTCCTCTGCTCCTGCCGCCTGTTCCAGACCCCCAGCCAGTATGTGAGTGTCCTCCGAGTCCCCCTCTGTCCCCCGAGCTCCTGTTCTCTTGTGCTGGGTCTGTGGGGCTGCACTGTTGGATTACCATCCTGCAGCCTGGCTGGGATTGCTGATGGACATGGGCCCTCCAAGCAGAGCTGGGCTCTGCCACCTCCTTGCTCCCACTCTATCCAAGAAATTCATCCATCCACCCCCCCAGTCCTGCCTGACTGTACCATTGTGGTTGTATCTTCAAGGCCCGACACTAAAAGGCTTCCCAGCTCTCCACACACGGCTCGGGAGGGAGGTTCTCCTCCCCCTGCACAGTCATGTGTGGGGTTGGGTTGTGCTTTATAGGAAGGGGCTCAGCAGGGAAGGGAGCTGGAAGCTGAGGGCAAAGGCAGACAAAGCCACCCGCATCCCTGACAACTGGCTCTCTTGTGCACAGCTCCTGGGGAAGGAGCAGTGAGACACAAAGCCCTTTCGCTTGCATCTGTAATTTCCTGGGGCTGGCTTTCAACTAGGGAAGCTGATGGAAAAAGAGCAGCGTGTGTAGCCAGCATTGCTTTTGTGGCAGTGACTGCCTGGGGAAAGCTCAGCTTCCAGAGCTGCAAGGATGACTCTTGAGAGGGGGGCTGTAGGTACCACTTTGCAGTCCCTGGGAGAAGAGTGGACATTCAGCCTCACTAGCAAGGGGTGGAAAGACTACTGCTATGAAAGGCAAATCTAATAGTCCAGCACAGGCTGGGAAGTCCTCAGCAGAAATCACAGTGGAAATAGGGTGCACTGATGGTGTCCTTGTCTGATTGTCTCCACTCCTTTCCCTCTCTTCCCTCCTGTTGCCTGCCCATGGAACACGCAGGGAGTGGGCCCTGCTGCTGTGTTCCCTTGCCCTGTGGAGCTGCTCCCTGAGGCAGTGTGGGATGCTCCCTGAGCTCTGAGGTGGAAACTTCAAGCAGACATCTTGCCTTTAGCAAAGGAAAGTGCAGAAGGATGGATGCAAAGAATTACATATGGAAAGGGAATATATATAGAATGTATTTCATTCAGAAAAAGAGGAGCAGTTGTAGCATGTGAGGCAGCTTTTGGGCAGGAATAGTTGCACTGGTTTTGCTCATTAGTTATTGAACCAACAGCTTGGTGCTGTTTTCCTGCAGCTTCTGTAGTTGTGCTGTAGGGCCAAGACGAAGAGTTCCTTGGTTGTTAAGAGCAGAAGTAAATCCTCATAGTCCTCCCTGCACATCCGTGGTTGCCCCGGGAGTCTCTGGGCTGGTTTCTGCTGACAGAGATGGGGTTTTCTAAGAGCAAGGTACAGCCATGGCTCAAGTCCTGGCTTTGGCTCGAGGGGCTGTTCTCCGTGAACAGTATTTCTGCTCACTGTTGCTCAACACCTTGATAGTTTAACTGGAGCAAGACAGCTTGGGAACAGCACAGCTACTGCCCTGCAGATTTGCTTGCTGCGTTATCCTGAAATGACAATCTCAGTAGATAAGAGCTTGCAAATTCTATAACCCTGAGCATGTGATGGAGCTCTTATCTACACCACCAGAATAGCTGGGTTGTTTTTTGTTGTCCCCCAAAAAGAGTTGGTTCTGCTGATTTTCAATGAAACCCTGCCCTGGGGCCCAGGCTGTGCTCTGGCTGTGCTCTGCTCCAGCTGGCTTCAGCCCTTGGAGCAGACCCTGCACTGCCAGGGAGGGTGACCTGGAACTGTTTGTGTCACTGAACAGCAGCGAGAGCTGCAGGACCCACATGGGCAGAGGGAGCAGTTCTTCCTCTGCCAGGGTGCTGCTGTCCCATGAGAGCTGGTTGAGCTCTGCTCTCTGCTGGGAAGGATGTGAGGGATTTTGGCTTTGCTCATGTCCTCCTCTGTTGCATTGCATGGCAACAGTGTTCATGGTGTCCAGGGAGGTACAGGCGCCGGCAGGGAAACAGATGAGACAAGTGTCTGTTGTTAAGCATGAGGGTCCATTTTATTTCTCCCCCCACCCCGGGCCGGGGAGGGAGGAGAAGGCAAAGAGAGCCAAGGTCAAAGAGGCAAGAGAGCAAACCCCACCCCTGTCTCCCCTTAAGTAGAGGGTCTGGGGGTGGGCAAAGGCCAGGCAAGGGCATTGACCTCAAGCCAATGCAGACACAGTGAGGGAGAAGGAACCACAAGGCCAAGGTCACTGAGGGGTGGGGGGCAGAACTGACCAAACCATTGTGTACAGAGCACATTGGAAGTATCTTCTCAGGCAGGAGGGGTAGCTAGGGTCTGTCTGGCCAAGGCCAGCCCCTGGGTATTACATTGAGTGGCTGAAGGAACTCCACACTCCTCATTCCAGGAGCGCCCCCCGCCCTACTTCCGCAGCAGCCAGCAGCTGGTGGGAGCCCAGCACGGATCCTCAGGGCTGGAGAGTGCTGCTGACAACCCCGGCATGCAGGTGATGGCAGGGGCCCTGCTGGGAGCTGGGTGGGAAACACAGCAAAGGTGCTCATGAGCTTGGAAAGAGACTGGTTATGGGGTTTTCCTGGGGCACAAGGTGCTGGGCAGCATCTTCTGGTGCTATCCCACAACTTTGGGAAGTGCTGCCAGCATGTAAAAAACCCTGCGGTAGGCGGCATGTGGAGGGAAGGAATATTGCAGAGGACACCACAGTGCCCTGAGGTGTTTGGGCATGAAGTGCCAGTGGTAAATCCTGGGGGCTTGGGATCCTGCACTGAAGGTCATGGTGTAATTGCCTCCTGGGAGGGTGGATATTCTCTCTGGGTGTTCAAAGGAGCCTACAACTGCCTACAGCTTTGAACCCTGAATTAACTCAAGGTTGCATCAGGACATGAACTTGTAGTGATGAGAGCCACCATAACACTGACCCTTTTCTGGGGATGGGCATTTCTAGGGGGACGAGCTCTTCTGTGTGGGACCCCCCAGCACGTACCAGCTCCCGTCGTGGGAGCAGCCCCGCCTGCCCAGCTACGAGAGCGTGCGGAAGAAAGATCGCCAGCGGGAAATCCATCAGATGATTGCTGACAGGTTTGGGCTCTGGGCAGAGCCATCCCAGGAGGTGAGCTCCCCTCCCTGCAGTGGGGGGCTGGCAGGAGCCTGTGGTAGTCACCACTGTGGTCCGTATCTATGTCTTGCTTCAGCATTTGGTGGTAGCTGAGGACTCTGTGCTCTGTGATTGCCTTCCCCTGATAGCTTTTACCTCTGGGAGAGCACAAAGTATATCAGGAGGCTCCTTTGGTGTACATCTGTGCTGGTTAATGATCCATCTCCCCTCCCCCAGTGCATTTGCAGAAATGCCTGTACCAGGAGGCAGGGCAGAGCCCCAGGGAGAAAGGGCAGGCTCTTCGGATCACCTGCTCCATACAAGTCCAGGTTGGGAGTGTTATTTTTGGATCTCTAAGGCTTTCATGGGCTCTTGCTCCCTTCTCCCTGCAGGACACTCCTGGGAAGACCCCTTGCTATTACCTTGAAGTGTTTATGGCTTATTTATGAGCAGAGGCTTGCTTGTTATGATATTTAAGATTTGCCCTCCCACAACAGAACAGGGAAAAGTGAGTGCATCCTGCCAGGTAGGTCCTGTGGCAGCATCCTGAGACACTCCCATTCAAAGACCTCACTGTCTAAAGAAGAACAAAAACGTTTGAAACCCTGAGTAAAGCACTAAAAGTTCACTGATTTACCTGGATTTTGACCTCTTAAAGCTGTACCATAAAGCCTGGCATAGTCAGCCCTTGCCACTCAGTGTTTGGAGCTGTATCTAATGACATCTGCCTGAAAAGTACCAGCCTGATATAGTGGAAGGTGTCCCTGCCCATTCAGGGGTTGGAACTGGATGATGTTTAAGGTCCCTTGCAACCCAAACCATTCTGTGATTCTAGGAAAGCTGGGCAGTGAGGGCACAGGAGAGTAAAGCTCCAAAGACAAGTAGTTGAAGAAAGGCACTGGAAGCTCTCCCACAACATCCTCATGCCACTTCCTGTCAACTGTGGGGAGAAAGCTAGCCCAGCTCTGCCAAAATAAATGTGATAAAGCCTGGAGGTTCCTCTCTCTGACTTGCTGAAACCTGGGTACAACACCTGGTTTGTAGGTACTTGTGTAAATCCCAGTAATTTTTCTTTAGTCATGGGAAAACAAATGACAGCCCTCTCTCCACAAAAGTCAAGTTTGTTCTGGCCTTCTGCCAAGTCCTTGAAGGGGAACAGGGAAGAGCAGGAACCTGGCACAGAGTGTGAGGGGAGAAAGTGTCTCTCAGCAGGTTTGTGCTGTGTTCCAGACCGATGCTCTCATCTCCAGGTGTTCCCAGCCTGGCTGTGCTGGAGGGCTGCGGGGGTTTCATTTCAGCCTGGTGGTGGTTGTGAGTCTTTTCATCTGCTCTGTGAGAAGAGGTGGGATAATCTCCTGGTTATTTCTGATCTGCTGTAATGCTCTTCCTCTCTCCTCTCAATAGATGCCACCTCCTTATGAGCATGCTCTGAGGCATCCTCCAGCTTTCTCAGGAACAGGAATCAGCTCAGAGACCTTGGACAGACACGGAGCTCCAGACCCTTTCCATGCCCCCCTCAGCTACCAAACTCAGCGAAACACTGCGGTGTAAGGCCTTGGCCTCAGGGTACTGCTGCTTCCTGTGCTCTCAGCAACAGAAGTGCCTGGGATACTATTTTCCTCCACAGGGAATGGCCAAACCTTCACCCAGATCCACAATCAGTTGAGAAGCAGCCAAGCCCAACCCAGCCATCAGTGACATCCCTCCTGCCACACAAGGACAGCCACAGAGCCATTGATGGGCAGAGGAACCAGGGACATCTCCTCACTCTTCTCTGGCAAACACCAAAGTCAAAGGTCCAGCTGCTGGAGTTGCACAGGGCAAAGCCAAGGGGAAGGTCTGCTAGGCCAGAACTCCTCAGGAGCAGCATTTCATACCTCTGTGAGGCAGCACTTCTGGCTGTACAAAGGATCAGACCTCAGGCACTGGTGGTGTTGTGCTGCTTCACCTGTTTCTTAGGTTATCAAGTGTTTTACTGTGTCTGGATTGTGTGCAGGTGGAAATGCTCACCTGTGAGTGGCAGAGGGATGTGCTCTGGAGCATTGCTGTGTGCTCTGGCACCAACAGCCTCTGTGACCAACAGCAGTGCTGTACAGACCCCACACCTGGATTTGGAGGGGACCCATGGGTTACACCCAAACATGGACCACCAAAATGAACCATGGGACTGGATTTGCAGGATGGGAAAGGACAGATGCATGGAGTGAACAGCTGGAGGTCTTCATGAAGACTGTGAAGCACAGGTGGACACATGAGCCTGACCCAGTTCACCTGGTCTTCTGCAGAGCAGAAAAATTGTCTAAATAATGTCAACACCGGTGTCCTTACACTGCTGATTTTGATAACCTGTTTTCTACTGCAGAGTCAATGTTTCAAATTGTTTACAAACCTGTAGATAAAGTGAGATCAGTTAGTTTGGGCACAGCACATTGAGGCTCCTTTATTTTGAGTTCAAAAGTGTCACGTAATGACTCAAAGATAAGAGGATGAGTATCCTGGATAATAATGCTTTATCATACACCTCCAGCTGCTGAGCTTCAAATACCAGGCCAGATTTGGGCATCCTGCCAGGCCCCCTGAACTTAGTAATGAGTTAAGAGTTAGGCCTGTGAACTTGCCTCACAGGGCCAGTGACTGTAACACTCATGTATCAAAGTTAATCATTGAGGTGAGTGAGGTAGTGGGAAAAATCCAGTGTTCTGGTACACAGCATTAAGTGCACGTGGAAAGGGATCTGTTCTGCAGTATTGTGAATGAAGGTACAAATAGAACTGTAATGACTAAAAATGAGCAAAAATGGAGGGAATTATTAGCAGGACGAGTACTGACACATGGGTGATTGTAGAGGGAATTCATCCAGTGGCACAACAGACCAGGCAACTGCCTGCATATTCCGACCTGTATCTCTGAAATAGAAGACTGGACCAAGGGATAAATCCATTCCACTGGCATTAGTCAGGGAAATGTTGCATCACTGCAAAACATCTGACTTCTTTTTGCCAGTTTTCACAACTCAAATTGCCTGAGAAGTCCAGAGAATCATGGTGGGACAATGAATTTTACACGACACTAAAAAATTTTACATGACACCATAAAACTTTACTAAATGACCATGGTAACACATTCCATGAGCAGCCAAGACCTCCAGCTGCCCCACAGCATTTATTAAACACTCTTAAAAATGCCAGCAGGTGGTTTCAGTGCCTGAACACTGATCACAAGCACTTCAAGGAGGAAAACCAAGTTCTAAAATGGTATCTTCAGAGCCCCTCTTTGTCTTCAGATGCCAGCACAGCTGCAGTGGTCTGTCCTTTCCATCTGTGCCCATGTGACACAGCAGGTTCACAGCATGGTGACGAGTTTGAAGCTTCCTACCTCTGTGGTAGGGACCACACTGATAAAAGTCTTATAAAGGACTGCTCCCTTGGGCAGCTGGCAGATGACATCCCTGCTCTCACTGCTGCGGGGTGGGGGCACGTAGACCTCCTTGGTGTATCTCACAATCCCATCCTCCAGGGCATAGAGGGTCTTGTTACGGCCCATCCCCACCTGCCAGAGCATCAGGAGCGTTAGAAAGGAGAGGCTGGAGAGCCACAAATAAAGCAGATCTGATCACTGGTCTGCCTTGTTTGATATCCTGCCTTCAACAGCATCTGTTGCTTTGTTTTTTTTAAATAAAACCACACAACTTGCTTCCAGCAAACTGGTGTTTGCAATGGTGCTCAGTATGAAACACAAGACTCCCATTCCACCCTGGAGCACAAGTGCCCAGTCAGGTCACAGGAATGTTCTGGGGTATCTGTTACCTGCAGACCTGCCCTGAGTCCCCTGAACACAGGTGAGGCTCTGAGCAGGCTCTGTGACTAATACCACAGGGATGAGCATTAAGAATGAGACTGAAAGAGAGGAGGCAGGGAATGTGGGAGTGCTGTTCTCTGGGAAGCAAAGAGAGACAGAAAAGGCCTTACGTGAGCGCCGGGATGCCAGCGGATCAACCTCTGCGTGGCCAAAATGTTTCCTGCATGGACAAAGGCACCTGCAACAGAGTGACACAGTCAGATGGCACAGAAACAGCTCCCCACAGCCCTGCCAGAACACAAGTGATCCCAGGACTTACAAATCCCAGCTTTTCGTAGGCATTTTCTAAGGAAGAATGACTGCAAATGCTAAAAGCATCTGAACAAAAATGCTGCTAGCAGGAAATAAAAGGGCAATCACAACAAAAAAGTCAAATCTCTGAAAAGATTGCTTCTAGGCTACAAGGCATTTTCTGGCTGCTGAAGGAATTTGTTTTATTGCATTCACATTGATATGTTTCCATCAGCAAAGCTGGTAATTATTAAGCACTCAGCTGCAAGGCTCTGCACTCTGGCTTCTGCTAAGCCTCTTAATTCTCTCCTTTGTAAACACTGGAAACAGTTTTTCCACCCAGCGTGGGAGGAAAGTGCAGTGCAGTCATGAGGTGTCCCACAGTGTCCCCTTCTCCTGGGCTCTCTGGAGAGGCCAAGTTGAACCAAAGTATGTTTTCTGTAGGCAATTCTGGCTGGCAGCAGTGGTGGGGGGAGCTGACTCACCCTGCCCTCCCACCAACCACCCTTGATCACTTGGTTTCATTGATCCTCCCCTTCTCCTTCTCCTGGAAAAGTGCCCTGCACACCTTCTCCTGAAAGACTCAGCATGTACCAGGGGAGAGAAGCTGTGAAAAACCCAGTGAAATGCAAATGGGGTGCTCAGACCTTCGACTTTTTTGAACCCGTAGCGTTTCCCAGGGCTGCGGCCACCGAGGTTTTTGGAGCTGCCCCCGCTTTTCTTAGAAGCCCATCTGACAGCAAGCAGGCTTGTATGGTGAGGGCTTAGAACTGGGTTAGGAGAAAGAACAACATCATCATTATCTTAAAAATCTCTTCAGTACCACGTTTCATACAATTAGAAGCCAAACCTAATTTTTCTGAGCCCCTTTATTTAGCCTGTTAAGCAGCAGGTTAGTGCAGAACAGTGGTTATCTTGTTTCCTTAACCCGAGCAAAACCACTAGTTTAATTCAATTAAATCATCACGGATACTCAGTGAGCTGGAAATACATCCCATCACTGGAAGTGTTCAAGCCCAGGCTGGATGGGGCTTGGAGAAACCTGGTCTAATGGAAGGCGTCCCTGCCCATGGCAGGGAATTGGAAAAGATGATCTTTAAGGTTGCTTCCAAACCAAACCTGTCCTTAATTCTATGAGATACTATTGAGGAAAACAAAACCCCATTAATTTCAGGAGAGGACCCATTTAGTAAATTAAAGCCTCTGAGACTTGACAATTTCCAAGAAATTTGACAAAGACGAACTATAGTTACAGTTTCACATACGCAAACCCGCCCACCACCACAGCTCCGCCTCAGCTCCAGGCAAAGGCGAAAACCTCAGCCTTGCGCTACTGGTGGTGACATCCCACCGGGGGCGCGACATCCCGCGGGGGTGACCTCCCTGGCCACCTTCTCCCGAGCTCATCCTTCCCGCTCCAGGGCCAGACCCCGCTCCCCAGCCCTCAGAGGGCAGCGAGCCGACACAACCCCTCACTCACAGAGCCGTCCCAGCGCCGCCATCTTGATGGCGCCACTTCCTCTTCCCGCCGGGAAGGCCACACGCACGCGCGCGCGCTGGACGGCGATTGGTCCGAGCTCGTGCCATCGCGAGCGTTCGGACCAATCGGCGCCCGCTGCACGCGCCTTCGGGCCAACCGGCGACCGGCGCGGGCTTTCCCCTCAGGCGCGTGAGGGCGGCCCTGAGGGGACGGGGGGATGGCGGAGAGCGAGTCTGGGAGCAGCGAGGAGGAGAACCTGCCCTCCTTGGCCTCCCTGCTGCAGCCGGCCCCATGCTTGGGCGAGCCCAGCCGCCCGCGGCCGCCATCTCCTGATCCTGGAGCGGCAGAGGTTGTCACGATGGGGAGCAGCGGGAGCGAAGAGGTGGATGAGGAAGCGATGGATGTCGTCCCTTCGCCTGAGAGGGTCGAGATGGAGGTGGGAGCGGAGCCTGAGCCTTTCAGCCTGGACGCTGGCGATACAGGAGAGGCATATGAGCTTTGTGCTAGTGGTGACCTGATGTCTCCTGGGAACGAAGGGCTGCGGGAAATGCTGGCGCCGTCTGGAGAAGTGGCTTGTGACAGTGAGAATGGTACACGCAGTGCTGAGAGATCCTCCTTGTGCTCCTTGCCAGTCGACTCAGACAGGCCTAGTAGCCCCCCGGTAAGCAGAGAAAGGCCAGAAACATCGCTCCCTCTCAAGAAGCGACAGTACAGTCAGAAGGAACGGGAGGCAATCTGCCAGAATGCGTGGCAGAGAGGGAAGGAGCAAGAAGAAAATAGGAGGAAGCAGGAGGAGGAGAAAGAGAGGAAGAGAGCCATTGCCAAGATGCTGAAAGCTCAGCGGCCAGGAGAGTGCCAGAAATACATAACAGTGGTGCTAGATCCAGGTAGTTGTCCTCACAGCCTGCACCTGCCTTGTATTGACTGTTGTTTCCTCTCTCTGGAGGCCTGACCCGTGCATTGATTTCAGTCATCTTACAGGTAGAAGGTGGTGGGCAGATCCTTAGAGCTTTGCAGGCTGCCAGTTATTCCTGTGTGTTTGAGAACCACGCCGTTCCCTGCAGCATCACCTGGAGGAGGAAGCGAGTGTCATCACAGGTATGCCAGCAAAATTTTAATAATCTTGCCCTTTTCTTCATGCATTATTTGCAGTCGTTAGTAATTGTATTTAGCAACCCAAGTAAACACCCTCTAATCTCTCTGCTCAGAGCTCTGAGTGGGAGTCTGAGTGAATTGTAAACAGACTGTGGCCTGTTTGTTTTCATATCTGAACAGATGGGAGGAGGAGATGAATGGACAGAAGAACCAAATGTCCTGGTTCTGCTTGGCTTGGAGGAGTTTTTGTCCATGGCTCACAGCTACAAACAAGTGAGAACACTTATGGCTTTTGTGCTCCTGAACATGCCTTGATGCAAAAACAGTGTTTTGCCATCCCTCTTAGTGGCAGGAAGGTTTTGGTGTGGGAGGAATGCAGGGTTTCACTAAAACCTAAATCTGGGTTTAGGAGCCATTAATGGATTGTATAATGTAAAGTTCTGACAAACTTTCTTCACTAGTTAAAACTTTTCACACATTCCTGGAGAGTTGCATAGTTATATCAAGTTTTTCTTTCTTTCTGCTCTGACTTTACATGGGATCAAGTATTGCCTGATTGCCCTGAAGAACAAAGGTGAACAGACCCATCTGCAGACCTGCAACCGGGGCCATAATTGGCTGTGCTTCTCTGCATACCTCAAAATGGTTTGACTCCTTATTTCTCCCGTTCATCTTTGTAGAATGCTGATGGCTGTGCAGAAAGGCAGAAGGAGACCCTGCAGAGCTATGTAGCTCAAATGATGGAGAAAATGCCTGGGAGAATTCTGGCTCTGGCAGTAGTTGGAGTAGAAAATTATTTCAGGTCAGACTTCTTCCCTCCAAATGTTTCTGTGTTTTCTCTGGCCTTGCAAAATGCCACAGGTTCTATGTTAATTCCTTCTAGCAAAGACTGGAGTATAAGAGGTATTGCCAGAACCGTTCCATCACTTTTTTATACAGAAACAGAAGCAAAGGTCCATCCAGACTGTCACCCCAGTCTTACTTTACTCTTTTTAGGTCTCTCCAAGGCCAGCCAAAACAAAGGCTGCGACAGACAACAGTGAGTGGGAATCAAGAGAAACGGGGAGAAAGGAGAAAAAAGGAGGTTAAGGATTCTGGCCTGAACTTGTCCAGAAAGGATGTGAAAGAAGTGAGTGCTTTTAAAACAGACATGCAGCCATCATCTGTTGTCTCCCAGTATCTGAACATTTGACCCAGTCACACAGTTTTGTGGATGGGAGTAAGCAGCTTTCATTATTCATGAGTCCATCAGTCTGTGGGCAGAGCTCTTTGGGTTCAGCTCCCCACTGCTCAGTCATGGACCTGCTCCCACACAGACTGATGTGTCTCATTCACCTGGAGGCTGATGTCAGTCTCAGCACCTCCTGCCCTTCATGGCCCATTGGCAAAGCCCACTGGTGGTGGCCTGTTTGTAAGGGCCACAGAGGAGCTCAGGCAGCTCAGAGGACGCTGAGGTGATATTAACTGTCAGGAGACAGACTCCCTCTAAATACTTCAGTGTCTTGAGTTAACTGTTCCCAAAATGGAAAGAGAGTGATGGTTCTTGTCCTACAGCAGGATGTTTGTGACCCTTTTCTGCTTCAGGCAAAAATAGAATTTGATGCAACAAGACTGATCATGCCATTTGTTGTTCCCAATGGTGATACAGGCCCTGGTGGATCTGCAGCTGAGCACACAAGTCCAAATCAGCATTTTTGAGAGTAGTGAGGAGCTTGGGGAATATGCCACTATGTTCACAAAAGCTGTGGCTGAGGCACCGTACAAGTGAGTAAGCAGAGGAGGTTTGGTCCTGCCTTTGGAGAGGCTGCACTTTAAGCTACTGGGAAGGAATAGCAGGTACAACACGGGGTATAATGGTTTTTAAAGGTGTGGGTGACAGAGCAGCTGCTACTGCAGCTCCTTCAACACAGCACTTGTTCTTGAAATTGATGTCCTGCCCACAGAGGGGTCAGGACAGACCCTGGTTTCAAAGTCACAGGCTAGTTTGGGTTGGAAGGGGCCTTAAAGATCATCTAATCCAACCCCCTGCCATGGGCAGGGACACCTTCCACTAGACCATATTGCTTAGTGCTCCATCCAGCCTGGCACTGAACACTTCCAAGGACGGGGGATCTGCAGCTGCTTTGGGCAATTTCTTCCTGTGCCTCACCACCTTCAGGTTTCACACTGGAGCCTTGGCATCAAGTACAGCTCTTGTTCTGAGTCAGATTTTTGGAGTGGGAAGGGAATGTGAGTAGGGTTGCCAGCTTTTCTTCTCCAGTGTGTAACCAGGAGACATGCCTGAGAATGAACCACTTGGCTCCTTCCATTGATAAGGGAAGACAGCAGCTTGTTGCATAGTGATAGCTAAGAAAGCCATCTTGTGCAGTCTCACGCAATTCTGGCATTCCTGTCACAGCAGCTGCTGGATTTTCATGTCAGCCATGACAAGAGATGAGATGTCATTAAAAATGACATCTGAAAGTGTTTTATTATGGTTGACAGCCAGAAGGTGAATTCTTGTTTACCACTTTGTCTGCAAGTTGGCTTGTGTCAGGATTGCTGCTGAATACAGGATTGTTTCTTTTTCAGTAGCAATCTGGGTCTTAAATTGGTAATGTATGTAAAGAAAACGGGGTCAAATTGTCATGTTTCCTTTGATGCCAGTCGTGTCTCTGACAGCTCAAGTGAGGGATGGCGCTCTGGCTCTTTGACAACAGATGGCAGGGACAGGATTTTCTTCACAGCCTCATTGTCTGCTTTGCTTCCTCATTCCTTGTTCTCCCTAGGCGAGAGCGACAGAACACAGGGTTCTCTTTCTGCTTGGAAAAGGGCTCCTGTGGAGGGGTGAAGGTGGATCCTTCCGGAAAGGGGCTCTTGAAAGTTTGGAAGAGGCAGATACAGCAATTTAACCGTGTCAGCCCTGAGATGGCTGAGGCTATCGTGTCTGCCTACCCTTCTCCTCAGCTTCTGATCCAGGTGAGGATGCCTCCGGGATACCCAGCACTGTGTGCAGGCAGCCAGCTCGTGCAGAGGGTGGAAGAAGTAATTTAATCAGTATTAAATTAGACACGGTGATTCTGTTTGAGTGGTCCAGTAAGTTAACAAAGGAACTGATTCCTTGGCATCCAGTGTTCTGGCTTCCCACTGAGGGAGCAGCACTGGCTCCACTCACCAAGCTCAAGACTGGGACTTGGGCAGAGACCAAGTGAAAAAATGAGTTGACCTTGTGGAAGGGTAGAGCAGGTACTGGTGCACAGCTCTGATTGTTTTGTAAGCAATGGATGCAGGTGGGTGATGCCGTTGCTCCCTCTGTGCCTTTCAGGCCTATGAGCGCTGCTCCTCGGAGCAGGAGCGGGAGAACCTGCTGGCCAACATCGCGGTGCACCGCGGGGAGGGTGTGACGGCCACCGCCCGGCGCATCGGGCCTGAACTGTCCCGCCGCATCTACCTGCAGATGACCTCCCACGATCCTGACCTCTGCCTGGATTCCACTGGCTAGCACAGGGAGAAAGGCTTTTACTCTTTGTCCAGTTAAGTGTTCAGTTTTGGATTTCACTGGGTAGCTCCAGGGGATAAGGGTTTTACTGTTTGTCAAGTTTTCGGTTTTCTTCTGTGAAGAAGTGCTTAGATAACACTCATTGATCCTTGAAACACATTTAGACTTTATTGTAGCAGGAAGAAAGTTGGATGAAGTTGCTGAATAGCAGTTTACACAGGAAAGATGGTGAACATCTTCCATAAGCACACGAGTTGCACACAGCTTATAGTACTGATGTTGTTTTATTTGTCTTTCTATAAAATAAATAATTTTGAAGAATAACCTTTGCTCCTTAACGTGGCATCTTGAACATAGACAGGTATGTCCTCTGTTGAAAGGAACACTTCCTGTTGCTCTCCTGAACTGCAGGGACTTACCTTCTCCCTCCTTTGGGAAAAATACTGACGATAGAGCAACATCTAGTGAGGTGAAAGAACTTGACCTCACAAAACAGCCTCTCATTGTTCTGCTGTAGCAGATGGGAATGAGTAAGACTAATTTTCAGATATAAGTTTAGAGTGCTCTGATTCAGTCTCCAGACGGCTTAATTTAGAGAGGGTCTTGAAATCTGATTATATGTGCTGGAATTATGAGGTCTAAACAGTTGGCAGAAAAAGCTTCCTTTTAATTAGATTGGGGACCACAGCCTGTCTGTGCAGCCATCAGCACTTGGGTGCACACAAGTACAGTTGGGGGTTTTTGTGACAGCACTGCTGAGATGAGTGCTCAGAGAATTAAACTGCCACTTCCCATGTAGGGAGGTTAACTCTTTAGAACCCTGCTGCCTCCAGTGGAAAAATCCCTACCTAAAAATCCAGCAGGAGCCCTGGCCTGGTCAGAAGTGCTGCTGACCCAAATCTAAAAATTGTGTAAGGCCAATGCTCACCAACCCATGCAACACTCAGCTGGATATTGGCAGGAAGGGCTGCATGGAGGAAACATTGCTTTAGATGCTGTTTGTCATTTTCCTGAACGTTTCTGGATAGGGAGTAAGGATCTTTTAAAGAATGGGATGAGTTAGACATCCAAAGCAAAGCTTAAAGGTGTTGGAAGGAAGCTTTGAAAACATGCACCCTCCTTAAGGCAGAGGCAGCCCTTCCTTCCTTTTATCTGGTACTTGTGCTGCTGCTCTCTCCTGTGTGATATTCAGGGAACCACAATCTTATAATCAGGTTACAGAAAAATGAAAGTTTACTGCCATGATGGTTTCCCCATGGCACTGCTCCTGGCAGCAATCATCCCAGGTATGAGAAGAGGGAGAGATTCTGGAGACCAGTGTAGGATGTTTCAGTGGGAGTCTGTAGCACAGAGATTCTCTGAAACTTGCACTTCATTTTAGTACTCACAAAGCCCTTAAGAATATGAAAAAAATATGCTTGATGGGAGTTTTTAAAGGAAATTTTAAAATTAATTATTTTAAATAATTTTAAAGGAAATTCTAAATAATTCACAGACCATTGCAGAGGTGAGTTTTCCTCTTGAGGTGCAAACCACCAAACCTCCCAGCCTTCCCCCACCCTGAGCCTTCCCCTTTCCTGCCAGCAGTGCTCCCACAGTGCCACCCAGTGCTGCTTCTGCAGCTGCAGCAGGCAGGAATTATTCCCATGTACTTGGAAATAATTTGTGGCTGTTCCTAAAAGGCCTAAATAAAAATTAAAACCACGTTAACAACACAAACAGCCAGTCCAGACAAATTGCTGTGAAAACTGTTGTATTGAAAATTTTCAGCTCCTTTCAATAGCACATCAGCCTCTTTGCTCCAACACAGGGATGCACAGCCATCTCACATGCTTGCAATTGGTCCTGGAGTGGGGCCTTAGTGTATTATTCCCATACAGCCATACCACCAATTTTAGCACAAACAGAAATGAGAGCGAGGAATGGATACGTATTAAAAACCTTCCACCTCCAGCTCAGAGCTACAGCTGTCTCACCCAGGTGATGTGAGGGCTGCTTGCTCCCATTCCTACAGACTGTCAGATTCCTGTACCTCACAATCCTGGTGGACACCACTTTGAGGCAAGGAGTGGTTCACGAGTTTAGGTTAACGTGCACAAATAATGGGAGTTACAGGCCGACTGAGAGACATGCACAACAAAGATGGTTTGAACAATAGCTCTGCTCTGTGGAGTGGACCAGCAAACCAATGCTGACTGGTTCAAAGCAGTTTCATCAGAACACAATTCCATAGGAATTCTGGCTGTGTAGATGGTGGAAGGAGATGCTGATGAAGCAAGTGCCCATCCAGGACAGTCACTACTTCGAGTTGTGCTGTAGCATGTTCTGCAGGGTTTTGTGGTTCTGCAGAGCAGCCACCACGTCCTCGTAGAGGGTGTTCACGCTGACACACAGAGGTTGATGCTGCAGCTCTGTCAGCTTGCAGGCAGCCAGAGCACAGAGGATGCAGAAGAGCACAAAGAGCAGCACTCTGAGCACCGACCGCGACCATGAGAGCTTGTGCCGGGGGCGCTGGGGGGGACGGGAGCTGGAGGCCGGCTCTGCAGGGAGAACATGGACACAATGTGAGGAATTCATCAGCTATAACAGGCTATGCCCAAAAACAAACTGTTCAGGTAAGATACTGCATCCTCTGCTGCAGCTGGCCTTTGTTGTGAATTTTCATCACTTAGCTCTGATAAATAAGTATATGTGCAGGATTTAACTGCTTAGGATGAAAAGTCTCAGATCCAGTTTCACGGGCAGCAGTGAAGAGGGTGTAAAGCACCTCTGTGTTGCACGAGATCTGATCATGCAAAGGTAGTTCAGTAGACTTAAGAAAAATGAGTGGAGGGAAGTTCTCACTATGAACAGCTTGAGAACTTCCTGACTTGTAGCTCCTCAGTTCATGGGAACACAGGCAAAGGGATAAAAGGGCACTGTAGCAGAGTTTATCAGAACTCTTATAAGTTCTCCTCTACCCTCTCCCATCGTCTCCCAGTACCTGGGCTGCATGAAAGCAATTCTGGCAGCATCACAATCTGATGACAGTGAAACCTGACGCAATCCCACCCAAAATGGACACTACTTACTTCTGGTGTGCACTGTTTCCTTTTTAGTTTTCTTTTCCATCTCCTGTTTTGCAGCTTTCTGAGCGTCGTACTCCCGCCTTCTGCGCTCCTTCTCCTCTGCCTTCTCTCTCTTCCGCAGTTCCCTCTCCTGAGCCTCCTTTGCTCGCTGTTCTGCTTCACGCTTCTTCTCCATTTCTGGGGGTTAACAGCAAGTTTTTCCCTTTTATGTAAAGGGTTGTCACTGACATATTTCTTATTACCTTATTACCCCAACTGGAATGAGGAAACCAATTAAACAACTATCCTCTTTTTTATCTTTTTTTTTTTTTAGTATTACATACCTTGCATTTTGCTGTGTTTTTTTCCATGTTTTTATAGGTAACCTATAGCACATTCCATCTAGAGATTTAACTATTCCCCAGGCCAAGAAATCACATACTTACCCCCTGCTATCTTTCTTCCTCCAGCCCTTTTACCCTACTACTCCCTGAGTACTTTGGGTTCGGGTGGCTACAAGCATTTGTTAGATGGTGATCAGAATATTTGGGTGTGTTAGAGAGACCAAGAGCAGTCCTCAGCAGACAGCACGTGGGGGCTCTTTGTGCCTACCTCTCTCTGCCTGGAGTTTCTGCTGCCGTTGTCGATCTTGCTCAGACTGGATTGCTTTCATATGCTGCAGTACCTTAAAGGGCCAAGAAAACAACCTGAGGGCTGTGCACAAGCCTTGTGGCACAGTCAGTTCAGAACAGAACAGATGGAGTGTGGCTGAGGACAGGCAGCTGGGGCTGGCCCCCAGCCCTCACCTACCCCTACAGCTATGGCTCTGAAAAGAACTCACAACTTATGTGAGTCTCTGTTGCTAAAAACCAGACCTTCCCATTAAAAACAAACATGGCAAATTGGTGCTCAGTGATACAGAGGATCACAGAACATTTCTATTTATGTTTGCCAGAACTTCCCCAGAGGTTTTTGTTCAATCAGCACAGGCATGGATTATTATGTCTGATTATGCCTCAACTTTCTTGGCACCCAGCATTTAATCCTCTCTTAACTCCACTAATGGAGAAGCATCCTCCTCAGCCAGGTGTTTGCTCTCCACAGGGACAGCAGTAGTGGAGTCAGTGCAGAGGGCCTGCCCCTCACTCCCTGAAGAAACTTCAGGCTCCTGCAGCAGCTGCCCAGCTTGCTAAGCAAAGGAAGAATCACTAGCAAAGCCATGAAAGGAAAAAAAATAGAATAAAAGCAGACTCCTTACCTTGACAGCAGCCTGCTTACACTGCTTCTCATCCAGACAGTCTCCTGCCACTTTAGCCAGGACAGGATCCAGGGGATTGTCCTTCAGATCCAGCCACTTCAGGTTCTGCAAAAAAGCACAAAGCAGAGGCTGTAAGAGCACAGCAGTCTTGGAATTATTTAAGAAATCCAAAGCAGAAGCAAAGAACTGCTTAGTTTTCACATGAATAAAACAGGTACAGAAGATGAGCAGAGATGTTTTCAATAGATTGAAGAGGATTTTCACTGAGCTGTGGTGCAGAGCCAGCTGAATTTTGGAATGGGTAGTCAGCAGGATGGATGCTTTACCAGAGAAATCAACTTGAGCAGGATCACAAGACCCTGGGCTGCATCCCAAAGCTTTACATAACTGCTCAGCAAACAGTTTTACCTTGAGCTGTGCAAAGCTGACTGGCAGGGTGACCAAGCGGTTGTTCAGAAGGTCCAGGTGCTGCAGATTGATCAGGCGGCCAAAGTCCAAGGGCAGCTGCTGCAACCGATTTTTACTCAAATCCAGTTTCACCAGATGCATCAAGCTGCAGAAGTCTGACTAAAACCCAAACAAAGAAGACCCAGAGAAAGCTGGTCAGCACCCTTATGGAAGAACCTCAGCGGGAAGTACGTGGAGACAGCCTGCACCTCACATCAGGCACAAACCCTTGACTTAGTGCAGGACTGATGGAGGAAAATTGCTCTCCTCCTTTGCCTTGGAAGATGGAGATGAGACACAGTGGGACAGATAAGACAGAGAAGAGAGTGGGACAGATAAGACAGACTGAGAAGGTTATGGATGACAATACAACAGGAACAAACCCAAGTCTCCACTGCTGATGAAACTCCTCTGTATTCACCTGGGGATGCTCTGGAAGCAATGTACTGCAATCTTCACACAGTTCAACCCTGTACTCTCTCCTGCCTCAGCCAAATCCACTGCCAGCACTGACCTGTCACTGACAACGGAGTCATTCAGCCACCCCAGGGAAGGAAAAGTGCCAGTTCCACAGTGCCTGGTGAGCCTCTAATGAAGCACCAGTTATCTTTCCAAATATTTCCCAGCAGACCCATCCCCACGGAGGCTCTCTAGCACCTTACCGGCAAGGAAATGAGGTTGTTACAGGACAAATCCAAGACAGTAGCTTTCGGAAGAGCAGCCTGAAAGACAAATAAGGCATGGAATGAACATGGAGGTTCACCCGAGCCCCTCTGACACCTGCTAGTTCTGCTTCGGCCTCTGCGTTTTCTCCCGCGTCAGTCTGTCCATCCCCCGCGGCTGCTCCGAGGTCACGTCATCTCCGGATCCATCTCTGGGTCCAAAAAGGTTCTTATCCTGGGACAGCAGTGAATAGCGGCTGCCGGGCCCGCGGGACACACAATCTCACTGCTTTAAATGCCTGCAGGCCAGCTCACAAGCCCCCAGCACATCCAGCTCCCCTATGCTGCCCCTTCCCGGGGACCCGTTCCCGGTCCCCACCTCCGCCGAGAGCCCTGCGGCCGGAGA
Source organism: Trochalopteron elliotii (assembly GCA_024734555.1). Taxonomy (NCBI): domain Eukaryota; kingdom Metazoa; phylum Chordata; class Aves; order Passeriformes; family Leiothrichidae; genus Trochalopteron; species Trochalopteron elliotii. The sequence goes on along the minus strand of JANPWX010000467.1, from coordinate 812,506 downwards.
CTCACCAACTCCCGCACCGGCACCTCGTTCAGGTCGCAAAGGCTCAGGTCCAGCTCGTTCCCGTCCAGCTTGTCCTTCAGGCTGAGCCCCTTCCCGCTGCCCCGCGACATGGCTCGGTCAGGGGATGCTGTTCGGCACGGGGAGGCGGCGCGGCTCGGTTCGGAGCGGCTCGGCACAGCCCGGCCCGTCCCGTCCTGTCCCGGCGTGGCACGACCCGGCCCCGCCACCCACT
>JANPWX010000467.1:765296-802689 GCA_024734555.1 Trochalopteron elliotii | reverse complement strand
TCTTCTCTTCTCTTCTCTTCTCTTCTCTTCTCTTCTCTTCTCTTCTCTCCTCTTTTTCTCTTCTTTTTTCTTTTCTTTTCCAGTGCCCTGCACACGAGGCTGCTCTCCCTGTCCCCCAGGGTGACCAAGAGCTACATCCAGGGACCCAGAGACATTCCCCTTCTTGACAAAACCGTGGGCCAGTGCCTGGAGGAGACCGTGGGGCGCTTTCCCGGCCGCGAGGCCTTGGTCTTCTGCCGCGACGGGGTGCGGAAAACCTTTGCTCAGTTCAAAGAGGAGGTGAGTGCCTTGTTCACTGTCAGAGTCCAGGGCATCCCTTTGGATGACCTGGGACCCGAGGAAGGGAGTTTGAACCCTGGACAGGAGGGTGTGAAGCTGGTCCAGGGGGGTTGGAGACCTTGGCACACAGCCCAGGAAGGCACCAAGTTTGATTTTAGTCCATGGGAGAGGCTTCCAACACTGAGAGAGGAATTACAAACCTCAAAGGTGTGGAAATAGTAGCTTAGCACAGCACGGGGTGAAAAATTCTGTAGTTTTGGGGTTCTTAGCATAGAGGTAAATGGGGGACAAGATGGAGGATTTAGGGTGTTGCCCTAAGTTCCTCTCCTTCTTTCTCATCCTTCATCTTCTGAGGTGGTGATGACACAAAGTAGTAAAAAGGGATTGGGTCAAGGTAGAAATGATCCTTCTACTATAGGCACCAGACATTGGCACAGAATTGTAAATAGTAGACATGTAGTTACCTGTATATGAGCAAAGCAACACCCCATGGGCGGGCAGTGGCCTCGTGTCCCAGCTGCTGTTCAGATCTTTCCTGGGTGTGGAGAAAATTCTGAGATATCAAATAATAAAAAACACAAGAAACCTGAAAAAGAAGGCCTTGGAGGCTCCTTCTAAGATATCAAATAATAAACAACATGAGAAACCTGAAAACAAGGCCTTGGAGACTCCGCTTTATTCACACGACACAGCTCAGGGCTTTTAGAGGGCCAAGGACTTTTAACAACCTGAATCTCGGGTGAGAAACCAAACCTGAGATTCACCCCTCAGGTGAGTGGATGACAGCAGCAGTTGTGATGGAGAAATGGGAAACAGTTTCATTGCTCAGCTCAGGACTGGGATGAGTTGTCTGTGGACTCTTGTCCTGGTGCAGTGGGAGCAGCACGTTTCCAGCACACACTGATGGGTGTGTGCTGCCCTCATCCTCCTCAGAGCCTTGGGATGAAAGGGAGGAAGTGGCATTTGCAAAATGCTAATAGCCCATAATGAACATTCATATTTAAAAATGATCACACTTATCTGGTGGGTTATGAGCTGAGTCATGGTGTTTTTCTCTCCTGGAGTAGACTCCACCTTCTGGATTAGTCACTCTGGCTGTCAGAGGTCCTGAGTGTGAGGAAGATTTTTATCCCAGCATGAAGGCAGTGGAGTAAAGTCAAGGACCAGGGCTCAATATCTTATGCACAGATGTGTGTGGGTGTGTGCATATACAAATGTATGTTTCTCTGTTTTTGGAATGGAGGGACTAACTACCTGGAAAGTTTCTAATAAATGCATGGTATGATCTTTGATAGGAAAGAATTGTTTGCTGGGTTTTTAGGCTTGCTATGGTTTTGGTCACATCCATTCACATAAACAAGATTAGCTGTGTTCACCCTGATTTTAAGAAGTAGGCTGTAATTCAGAACTAAATCAAATTATTCCTCAAATTCATATCTCCTACAAGGCAGATTTTATAAATTCATTTGAGAATTTAACAAAACTATAAAACCTTCCCTGAATGTCTCAAGAGTATTTATACATACATTTGTATTTACCAGAAACACGCTTACCATCTTGCAAAATAAAGTAGTTGTTAATATAGTGGCTGAATTTGAGTTAACGAATCACAGAATCATTAATGTTAGAAAATGTTTCAAAGACTGAGTCCAACCTTTGGCCGATCACAAGGCTGTCAAGTAGGTCAGAGTGCTGAGTGCAACATCCAGTTGTTTCTTTAATGCCTCCAGAGATAGGGACTCCAACACCTCCCTGTGAAGTCCTTTCCAATATTTAATTACCTTTTCAGTGAAGAAATTCCTCTTGATGTCTAGCCTGACCCTAACCTGGTGCAGTTTGTGGCCACTTCCTCTCATCCTGTCCCTTGCTCCCTGGGAACAGAGCCTGACTCCCACCTGGCTGCACCCTCCTGTCAGGGAGTTGTAGAGAGGAACAAGGTCCCCTCTGAGCCTCCTTTTCTCCAGGCTGAGCCCCTCCAGCTTCCCCAGTCACTCCTCACAGGGTTTATGAGGACAGGAACCCAAAACTGGTCAAAAATCACTTGGTAGAATTTTCTTCACCCAAGTCCTTTTTGAAGTAAGTGTTACCCACAAGGGAGGCAGATCCAGCAGTGTGGATGGGCCCAGCATATGTGTAAGGCTTGGTCCTAAGTGGAGTTGGTAAGGAACTTGGCAATAGTCTTTGGGCAAGAAGTAACTTGCAACAACATAATTGCCTATTTTGATTTCCTTCTTGCTTTGTTGTATTGTTCCAGGTTTGTTATTTTTATGTTTTCAGTCAACCTGCTGAGCAGGAGCTGGTCTGTGCTCCAGGCTCAGAAGCTGCTGCAGCCATGGGCTGATGGGCTGATCTGGGCAGATACAGTCTGTTGCATTTCAGTTACAAAATGATGCTTTTTCTCCAGAAAGCAGTGCCTGGAGACTAATATCCCCCAGTGCATCCTGTGTGTGTGATCCTCAGGCTCTTGTGTTGTATTTTTCAGGTGGACCAAGCAGCAGCTGGACTTCTGGCCCTTGGCCTGAGGAAGGGAGACAGGCTGGGGATGTGGGGACCCAATAAATACGAGTGGGTTCTCATGCAGTTTGCAACTGCCCAGGCAGGAATCATCCTGGTAAGGAGTTTGCTGTGTCTAGCAATCTATTGGGAAAGGAAATAGAGACAAAGAAGCAATAGGAAATACTGGAGAATAAGGTTTGTTTGTCTTTTTTCCATGCTCTTGCCTGGCATGTCATCTATAGCTGAATCAAGTATTTAAGGAAGAGCTGTACACCTCTCTGTATCTCCATCCTCCACTCTGTAGGGAAGCTGGCTGCAGAGGGAGCAGCAAGCAAAAAAGTGCTTGAAACAGCTGCTAAAAGGAGATGTGCTTTTCTCTACAGGACCATTTTTATGTGGGGTGTTGCTGTCCTGACCAGTTACCAGCTGGTTAGATCCCTTTGAAATGTATTGGATGTTCCAATCCGTGGAACAAAGGCTCACTTATAAATCTAGTCCAGGCTGCATATCCCTAAAAGCCAATTTTCATTTGATGGCATGACCAAATTTAGGCAGTGCTCTATGTTGAGGTCTGTACCCTGCCTTCTGCTCCATTTCCTCCATCCTGGCTCATTCCAGTGTCTGCAGGAACAGGGTGGGTCAGTAGGAACACTGGGTTAACTCCAGTGGCCACTCTGTGGAGAGCTGGGTAGAAGAAGGTGTTATCATGATTGTCCATCAGGAAACCTGACTTGCACAAGAGTTTTGATCTAGTTTAGTGGATTGGATCAACTGGATCAACTCCTGTGAGACAGGAGGTCAGCTTTCTGTCCCTGAAGCCCTGTTTTGACTATGTGACCTCACATAAATCTCTTTTCCAATTGTTTTCTTTCACACAAACACAGAATTCAGATATATTTTCTGTGAATGTGGAATCCCTGTGGTGGTGAGCTTTTAGCTCTGTGTTGGAGGAGAGGCTCTGAGTGTGGCTTAACCCTGGAGAAACTTTTCTGTTGGAATCTGTGCTGGGAGGAGGGTGTTCAAGGCAAAAAGATGATCAAATTCTTGTTTCTGGCTCTTCAGGTATCTGTGAATCCAGCCTACCAGGCCTCTGAGCTGGAGTTTGTGCTCAGGAAGGTTTGTATCTCATGAACTGTCTGTTGAAGGGGACATGGTGCAGATGAGCTGCTCAAGATTTGGGTGTGTGGGAAGAGCTGGCTGGAGAGCAGGGCTGGTGTTGGATGTGTAGAGGGGATGAAGCTGAAATTCAGTGGCCACATTTCTTGCTGTTCCCTGTGGCTGATGGAAAACTGCTGTCTGATGGAAACTGCTCTATCCTTCTCATCCCTCTCTCTCTGCTAACAGCCAGGTACTGCCAGTACTACCCCAACCCCTCCACTCCTGTCAGCAATCATTTAACAGGGAGTGAGGGAAAAGATGCAGGGCTTGATATCTCCTCTTTGCCCCTCTTGCTTAGGGCAAAAATCACCATCTGGGATCTCAACCTTGAAAGCACAGCCTCAGAAAGGACTTCATTTTAAACTCAGAATGGAGCAGTCTGCTTGGTAGCTTCATTTCTCCTTCCCAGGTTTGTCTGAGGCTGTCTGGCCTTGGATTTAAGCTGGTTTAAGTCCTAAGTGTTGCCACTGTTTAACATCTCTCTGCTGTCTGATCCTGCCACCTCATTTACCCTTGAATACCTGCCTGGGTTTGAGTTTGTGACATACAGATCAATTTAAACTCTTCAGCTTCCCTTGCTCAAATAATGAGGAATTCAGGTTATTAAACATTTGATGGCTAAAAATTAAGATTAAGCAGCTCATTTTTTCACTGTGGTTTGTTCAGCTATAGAGGCTGGTATTAGAAGAGAGGGAGCCACATCTGAATGTTCCCAGCACCATCCAAGTTAGTTTTACCTAGAAAGTGGATAATTTTTAGCAAATTCCTTTTGTAGCTCTGTAACTCTGTAATGGGTTGTTGGGCTGCAATTTGAATTCTTGTTTCATGCTTCATTTAATCCTCTCTGCAGTCGTGCTGGTCACTCCTGTTCTCATGCATTGGGGTTGAACCCAGTGCTGCAGTGGAGCACCATCTCTTCCAGGGTGGGTGTCCTTGGGCTTCTCTGTCCTACTGGAATGTGCTCCTGTCTTCCCCTCCCAGATTTGCCAGAGCTCCCAGCTTTATTATGCACCTTTGACACTGAGATCTCTGGAGCTCCTCACCAGCCTAAGGATTTGTTTGTTTATTTGCATAACAAAATTTCTGAAGACTTTAGGGCTTTTCCTGTTGGATCCTGTCCATCCATCTGTGCAGTCCCATTGGTATATATGGAAATGTGTGTGGAATAACCATTCCTTGGAGTCCTACTGTACTTCCAGGGCTTTGTAAAAGCAAACTGATGATGAGTTTTCATATTTCATGTTCTTTGAAGACAGGTCTGCTGCCATTCAGGCTGAGACCAAGTGGGAGAGGCCCAACCAGAGACTCTTATCTTGTACAGCATCAGCCCTTCAACCAGCCCTCCTCTCCCCACACAGTATCTATTTTTCAGAGCTAGTTCAATCAGAATTGTAGTTTGAAGGAATTCCTTCCCTTGAAGGAATTAGTAGTAAAAAGTTGCAGAGGCCCAAAACAGCCTCAGTCCCCTGGGTTCTGGGCAGCCTGTTCCAGAAAATAGAGCAAATGTTTATTTTCCTTTCTTACAAAACCCAGAGGGTACTTACAAATAATTTATTGGCATAGCCTTTGTCTCCTTATTTCCCAGATCCTGGGAAAATAATGAGAACAGCTGAGTAAATAATTTATGTAAATAGTTCATTGGACACAAATGCATTTTTTGGAAGATGAAAACAGTTTGCAAGTCTGGGTCAAATTCAGCAAATCTCTGCTGAAAAAGAAATGAAAATTCTTGGATTAATTAGGGTGTTTTGTTTTGGGATTATGTAAATGTAAGGGTTGAATGAAAAATATTTTCATTTTCAACATAGCTAGTGCTTTAAAAAGGGGTGGAAAACTCTTAGGAAAAGGAATACCTCAAAAAAATTCCACAAAAAAATCTTGGCTTGATCTTAGAGGCAGATTTTAGAAATCCTTGTTTTTCCAGATTTCCTCAAAAATCCTTGTTCCAGATCAACACAAACCGATTTGTTTTGACTTTATTTATTTATTTACTTGTATTTTGGGACTGGGCTTTTTGTTAGAGTTGAGACTCATATTCTGAAAAATCAGTTGTTTGCCTTGTGCTCACAACGAAGAGTGTCAATCCTGGGCAAGGAGGGAACCTTAGGCTGCAGCTCCACTTTCTTGACCAGCAAAAATCATCCTGAATCCAGCACTGGGGAGGAGCCAAGCACTGGCTGCACAACTGGATCCAGGTGTGGGATGCTGGGTGTGCAGCAACAGCACAGCACTGCTTTTGGAGGGTTTTAGGACTGCACAGATGTAAGGACTCATTTGCTTTTGTCCTTGGAGAACCTGCCTGTTCCTGTGTTGGTGGTGGCTGCTCTTTATCATGTCCTGACCATCAATCCAACATGACTTTTCATGAGTTTCTGTCTCCCTTCACAGGTTGGCTGTAAGGCACTGGTGTTCCCCACTCAATTTAAAACACAGAAATACTATGATATTCTAAAGCAGTCATGTCCCGAGGTAGAAAAATCCAGTCCAGGGGGAATAAAGAGCAAAAGGTGAGTTAGGAACATCTGGTGTCTTTGCACTGACCTCACAGCCATGTCCTGCCTTGTGTCCCCTCAGCTGCACAGCACAGGCTTTGCTGAAGAAGGACCCACAGGAGATCTGTGAAAAGAACAAGTTAGGCTGGCCCAGAGGTTTGCCCTGACCAGTGTGTGCCTGTCTGGGCACTTTTCTCCTTGTTCTGTTATTGTTGATGGTATTTTTCTCTCTGCCAGGCTGCCTGACTTATCCATTGTCATCATGTGTGACTCCAAGCTGCCTGGCACCTTCCACATGGATGAAGTGATGCAGGCTGGGGACAGCAGCCACGTGAAGCAGCTCAGGGCTGTGCAGAAGACCCTGTCCTGCAATGAGCCCATCAACATCCAGTTCACTTCAGTAGGTGCCCTGGCAGCTCCATGCCCTGGGGTTGGGTTCCTCACTGGGGGCATGGGGAAAGATGTGTGCAGTGCCACACATCAGATTTTCTTCCTCTTTCACTCTGAGACCAAGCTTCAAGCTTCTGCAGTAGGATGGAAAAAGTGTTCTAGCATTCCCCCTTCTTCCATTCTTTATGTTCAGCCCTTTGTCAAGGGCTGATGGAGATGAGACAGTGCCAGGTGAATTCAGCTCTTCAGCTGAAATTGGGCTGTTTTTTGGGATTCAAGTGCTGTTAAAGGAGTAAAAACAGTCTCCCTGGTGTGATGGGAGAAAAATGTGCACGATCACCCCAGAGTCTGAGGAATCTCCCTTGAGATTCCCTGGGGAATCTCCCTTGAGCTCATCCTCAGAAAAGGTGGTGGTGTTGCATAAATGCCCTGTGTCTTCCAGGGGACAACAGGAAGCCCCAAAGGAGCCACCCTCTCCCACAGGAACATTGTGAATAATGCCTACCTGGTTGGCCTGAGGCTGGGGATCACAGACCAGGTGGGTTTGGTGGGAACAGGGTTTGGGGAGGCTCTGCTGCAACAGAGAGGCCACGTGTGGGGAATGCTGGTGTTTACTCAGGGGAAGAGCAGGATGTTTTGCTGCAAATGACATTGAGGGATATTAATGCATAACATTTTGCATTTCAATAGAGTTCATTGATGTTTCATTTTAGTTTCATGTGAAGCTTGTTTTTTTAGGCAAAAAAGCTATATTTTTGTGGGGGAAAAACATGAAATTAATCACTTTTCATTTTTGTGAATACTCATTTCAAATAATTACAAGACGCTGGATGTTAGCTTTGAATTCTGTTGAATGAGGTTTTAATTTGATTTACATGACTTTGTTTCATGTCATGTTTACAGTCTTATAACTGTTATCAGGGTATGACCTCTCTATTTGTGGTTTATTTTAAAAATTGTGAAAGACAAATATTTTCTTTTGAAGTTCTGAAGTACTTATTTCAAACATACCAGCTTTGATCCAGAGAATAGATGAGTTGTTTCAATCAGTCTTCAGAGCCTTTAATGATTTTTTAAAAAACAAAGTAAAATGAATAGCTTGTGCCAAATCCTGCATATTTCATTCCTCCCACAGCACTCCCATTCCTCTCTTTTGGAATATAATGTATAAGCAGTACCAGACCAAGGAGTCCAGCAAAGAAGAAACATTGCAAAATTACAGGATGAAATATTGACATAAAAACTTCCCAAACTGATTTTTATTAAAGGCAGAACGTGCCAGTTGCATTTTCACCTAACAGGAATGCAGTGGAATGCCAGATTCCCAGCTGAGTGGATCAGGGAGAATGTCTGTGCTCAGATCTTTGCTGTTTAGCAGGGAGATGGGCTGGACACGCCCTGGGAGGTCTCCTGTGCTCACTGTTTGTCTGGTTGATCCCAGGAGAGTCGCTTTGGGCTCCCTGCCCCTCTGTACCACTGCCTGGCCTCGGTGGGAGGCTGCATGGTGATGGCTCTGCACGGCTCCTGCTGCGTCTTCTCATCGCCCAGCTTCGAGGGCAGGGCTGCCCTGGAGGCCGTGTCCCGAGAGAAGTGAGAGCAGTTCCTGGCCCTGTGCTCTGCTGCTTCCCTTGCCCCACCTGCCAGGACCTTGCTTGTGCTCTTCCTTCCCACAGTGGGAGGTAGATTTGCTGCTGCACTCAATTGCCTCGGCACTTCAGGAGCCAAAGTCTGCCTTTTCAGCTGCACTTGGGAGTGTGTCATCCTTCTCCTGAAATAAGGGATCCTTCCTGTCACCATAGGACTTTGGGAAGCATGGTGGTGTCTTGCTGTGACTGCTGTGGCTGCTGTGTTTTCACATCTGAACACCTGCCCTCCTTTTCCAAACCCAGCTCTGCTGTGCCAGTTTCAGGCACACAAAGGACGAGGCAGGCACAGCAGGTCAAGGGAAAGTCTCTCCATTTTAATTATCTGACTCCAATACTTATATACATTTGTACAAAGGTCAAGAGATTGGCTACACAGGTTGCCACCTCTTCAACCTGGATGGTGAACATCACCATCAATCACATTCCTCCTGCCAGAGCAGAAAAATGTAAACAATAGATAAATGCTAAAAATATACATTGTTTTCTTGAAGCTGCCTGAGAATCTGCACTGCAAGATTTCAAACACTTGCAAGCAAGAAAACTGAGGGCAACACTGCTGCTGGGATAGTTGTGTTTCCATATTGCTCCTCGTGTACCTTGGGAGACAAAAGAGCTGTTGCTGTGTCTGCATCACATACATGTACATATGTCTCTATATTTTATGCAGATGTATGTCTGTGTGTGCTGATGAACAGCACAAATGCTGTGCCTGCCTCTGTGCTGCTGCTCTGCAACCCCAGATGGGACAGGATGGGATGGGTGCTGAGCTGGGGCTGCCTCCAATTTCCACCTCTGCAACTTTGCCTTTTTTTCTCTTCTTCCTCAAGATGCTCCTTCCTCCTTGGCACACCCACCATGTTCATAGACATGCTTTCCCAGCCAGACTTTGACTCCTATGACCTGTCAACTCTCCGGGGAGGTAAGTTCCAGAACTCAAATGGAAGAATCCTGAGAACCAGGATATTCCTGGTTCCCTGCTGGGAGGTTGTTTTAGTTTTGTGAGCAAACGTCTCTTCTGGTGGGAAGAATTTAGTTGCATTGAGCCTTGTGTTTCCCCTGTTAATTTGATGCTACATTTCCTTTGGGAATCCTTCCATCATTTTGTATTTTAGGACTCCTGCATCTGAAGGCAGTCTAGGGAAGGACCTTTCTATTTTAGCTGCAAGGGGAGGTGTCAGGAGTAGCCTGATTTTCCTCGACTCTTATCTCTCCAACCACCACCGTGTGGCACCAGATGCTTTCTGTGTCTCAGGCTAGTGCAGTCCCTAAAGCAGAGCCAAGCTCAGATTTCTTTTTCAGAGCTGAAGTTTCCTGACTCTTTCTGAAGTCCAGTCCATCCCAGTGCTGGAGTTTCCTCCCTTGTCACAGCCCACCGTGGAAATATCTGGGCAGACCACCAGTCCTTTTGAGGCAATAATAGTACAGGGAGAAGGTGGTGCTGGAGCATAAGGAAATATTTTAGCAGGTTACCTAATCATCTCTGCTATGTGCAAAATGATCCTATCTCATCCTGTTCCCCACCAAAGCCCATATATTACCCCACTCTTTTGCTCTGTCATCCTGGGTTGGAACAGGTGGCAGTGGGATCTACCCTCTCCCAAAAGGGCTGCTTTGTGCAAGGCAAGAAGAAAGATTTTTGGGTTTATGGTGATGATTGATGAGAGTTTTAGTCCCATTATAAAACTGCCTCTTTCTGCTCTGAATATTTCCATTTTTGGAGAACTACAGGTTTGTGTAACAGAGTTTATTTTCCTGTTGAGAAAGGCAAATTGACCTTGCTGCAGCCTTTGCTTCTAGAACAACTAGGACCTGTATAGAAAGATTTAGGAAGCATTTTGACAGGAACCAGTGTATCCCACAGGTCTTGTCTGCATTAAATTCGGGACTGCAGAGCCATTTGAGGCACCACTGCTGGGAATAAATAGCTGATTTCCAAGGTCTTTTCCTCTTTCTTCCAGGAATTATTGGAGGTTCCCCTGCTCCCCCTGAGATCGTGAGGGCAATTATGACCAAGATGCACATGCCAGAACTTGTGGTGAGTTGTGGTTGCTGTGACCAGAGCTGCAAGGGGTGGTTTTCATGGTGGGATGCTGAGTTTGGGTGTCTCTGGACCACAGAGGTGCTGGGTGGTCCTGGAGCTGCTGGGGTCAGGCTGAAGAGGGAAGGCTTGGAGGAGCTGGAGGACAGAAGTGGGGGTTCTGCCTGGGTGCTGCTGAGGTGTCTGGGGAGGAAGCTTTGGAAGAAGACAAGGTATCACATTCAATGTCATTAAGTGCAATTCTGCTGCTCATTTCAAAACTTTTATTGACGTTCAGTTGTGCACATTGCCAGGGTTCTGGTGGCAGAGGCAGTGCTGGTTCATGCTGGTGTGAATGGGTGCTTGTATTCCTCATGCTGTGGAGATGTCGAGTTTCTTTCCCCATCCTGGATTTCCTGTGGATGTAAAACTTCATTGCATGGTTTTTATTGTGTCTGAGTCAGGTCTTGGGAATGGTGCCATCCACATGTGCAGCACCAAATGCTGAAGGGCAGTATGTGCTGGGCCACGTGTCCTGCTGCTCCACTGCATGTCCCACCCCCCTGGGCCTGTGTAAGAGCCACCAGCATGTGCTGGGGGTCAGGCCACCAGCAAGGAGGTCAGTGGCCCTCCAGCAGACACATTTGCTGGTATGTCCTGCCATCTGCATGCCAATGGCTGAGCTAGAAAAGGACTGTTTTGTTTTACCCTAAAGGAAATTAATTTGGTACCATGCTGCTTCCCAAGGCTGAGGGAGCAGCCAGCAGTGATGGATAAACATGTGGGTCTGGGAGTCAGATTAGGCTGTTGTTGTTGGCAGACCCTGACTGCATCAGCACCAGGGTTTTATAGGGACAACCCTGTGCTCTGCCACAGAGCAGGGGAATCCAGGGCACCCGTCCTGGATGCAGCCAGGCTTTTTTTCCTGGATATGATGCTCTTAATGCTGAGCTGGAAACACCAGGGACAGCCTTGGTGCCACTGCTTGAACTCTGTCAGGTGACAGCTACCTATTTTTATAGTAAGCTTGAGATTGGCCTCACAAAATATTTTCAAGCATTACTGTGAGAGCCCAGGACTCATTAGGTGTCACATGTTCCTGTTTTGTAGCAAGAGAAATAATAAAACCCTCCCAAACAGTTGCTCTGCCCATGGGATAAAGAGGATTAAGTCTATATTTGTGCCACTGGTCTCATGTTACTCCTGATCCCTCCAGCCCTCAGACAGACACACAGAGACTTGTTGATTTCATCTTTGCAGCAAGAGCTTTATACAGAAGATGTACATAAGAAAATATACAATTTGATTTCTATATAGGAGGCAGAGGAGTTCTCACCCTCTTAAAGGTCATTTACACTGTTACAGAGGAATAAATAGACATATATTTATATAACTCTTTAGGATTAAAAAAACAGAGTTGAATTGCAACTGTGGCATTGTAATAGCTGTGACAATAAACCACAGTCATCCTGGTGTCCTGCTAGATCCTCGAGTGTGGGTGGGAAGGAGAGGAGGGGTGCCTGAGCCAACTGCACCATGCACTCCTTCTCCTCTTGGACATCTTGGTGACCCTACAGAGAGTGGGAGGGAATCCAGTCTTCAGATGGCTCCAGTTCTGGAGGTTCCCAGTATTGCCTCCCTTAAAGGATTTCTGGCCAATTTGGGGAGATTGCTGCCTCAGGGCCACCAGCTCTTGGTCACTGCTTCACCTGTCCCCTCAGCCCTGGCCTGCAGGGATCCCCTCTGTGGGAAGGCAGGGGAGTCTCTTTGCATGTGTTGAGACCAATTTTCCTTGTCAAGCAGCTGGGGGAGGGATGCTCCCACCTCCCCCTTTGTTCCCTCTCCTCTGGAATGGGGGAGACAGCGACCAGCTGGTTGATCAGGGATGTGGGTTATGTTTCTTCTGGGAAAGATGACTGTGTTTTACTGGCAGGATCTAGCTTAGCTTGTCTTAGTATGGTCATGCATAGTTGAGTTTTTAAAAAGGCCTCTTTTAAAATGCATAAATGTTGGAAAAGATTGAGAAGGTATGGTCATGCATAGTTGAGTTTTTAAAAAGGCCTCTTTTAAAATGCATAAATGTTGGAAAAGATTGAGAAGGTGGATTCCATCCTTGTGATCAGCAGAGAAGCAGGGATTCAGAGGAGGCTGAAGGTGTTCAGATATATCAGAAGTGTTTCCTGACTGGTAGGAGAAGTTCAAGGAAGGACTCAGAAGTCAGTAGTTTTCTGATAGTTGAAGTGACCAGTCACCAGGACGGGCCATGCTGGAGCCTGCTAGCATTGAAAAAGAGAGAAGGACACATCTTTAAGGGGATTTTTCCACCAGAGCAGTAAACCTGTAACATTTGTCTATTTTTAAATCAGTGGGTGAAGCCCATACTTGAAAGTGAAGAGTCTGGAGTCAAGGAGCTGTTACAACTTCCCACAGCAGAGGAAATGGGTTAGTCCTATCTCTGAGCTACTCTGCCAACTCTCTGTGTGACTCCTGAGGATTTTACCCAAAGTGCTGATGGTCAGGGAGCACTTTCTTGGCAAAGGAAGGAAACCCAGAGCAAAATTTTCAAGAGTAGTTGACTATTTTGATGCCCTGGTTCTGAAAATCCAGGGCAGGTGTGGTTTTAAAAACTATCAAGCAGCTTTTCATCTTAAATGTGGCCAGTGACCCAGACAGTCCTCATCCCTGAAATACAGACCCCTGTATCTGACAGCTGCCTGGCTCTCAAGAGGTGCATGATGAAGTCAGAGGTACTTTCATAAAATTCATGCTCACCACACTGGAGTGGGTTTGTGTACCTGCATTTTGGCACTGACACCTGAAGGCACTGAGCTTTGCCTTCTGCAAGACTGGAATAAATATTTTCCTATTTCATTAGCACTTCTAAACCTGTTTGAGGGAGCTGGATAGAAAGTGCTACAGAAAAAAAAGCCCAGGTATTATTGTCATGGTTTTCTTACTTTCACCATGGAGGAGTGAACTGGGATTGAGTTCAGGCAGGGAAAGAAGAAGGGTCAGACCTGTAAATAAACTATGTTTAAGTACTGTGGTTTAGAAAACTGAAGTTTTTCCATGCTTAGAGCAGAACTTTTCCTGCTCTGTATGGAATGACTGGTATTTCCATCCCTAATCCATAAAACCCTCTGGCACTACAAGAGAAATAAGCACTTTAGAAAGGCACAGAGCAACTGGCATGATCCCTGACATTTTGGTCATAAATTTCCTTTCTCCATCCTGTTGTGCATATCCTTAATGAAGTGGGGATCAAATGGCCATAACATGGCACAGTGACCACCTCTGTTCATACAGTGCAGTGCAGGATCACTGCACTTTCCTTAACAAATGAGCAAAGGTCCCTTTCCCAAGAGCTTTCACTCTTGCAGGCTCATTCAAAGTCCTCTGGAAACTACAAACACCAGACCTGTTTCTGGGATGGGAAAAAGTAAAATGCTTGGGGTGGAGTGATGACAGTTGTGGCTTTTTTGTTCCTCTGCAGGCTGAACTTAATACCCCTGATAGTTTCCAGCTGTGGAAGGTGTCTGTGTGATCAGTTTTCACAGTTGGTGTTTGCCTTGGTAGCTGTCAGCAAAAGCTCATTGCTGGAGGGGAAGGCAGCCTGGTCTCTGAATCATGTCCTGGCCCAGGACACCTTACCCAAAGAATATTTGCTGCCTTGAACCTCCCTCCTCTGGGACACTCATTTGAAGGCAGCAGCCATTGTTTTTAAATACCTGACTGTCTTGGAGGAAATTGTAGTTGTGGAAAGGGAGGTGCTGGATCAAGAGCTGCTCCTTATGGAAGAAAATCTATTTTCCTATGGGCTGGGCAGTCTGGAGCAAGACTTCCCAGAAATGCCCTGCCCTGGATTTCACATCAGACATGGAGATCTTTATAGGGTAAAGGGCTGAGCACCTCCAGTTGGTTAGAAAAGTAGAGCTTGTGTGGTCCCAGCTCAGGGTAAGAGTCAGCTAAATCCACTCTTGTTTTGATATATTGTGTTTATCCCTTTTGCATAACAGTTATATCTTGACTTGATATTGCTGTTAAGGGGCTTTGCTGTTAAGACAGGGTGCATGTCACCATAGTGCCTGAAGCATGATTGGGGCTTAAACCCTGTTACAGTGTAGGGCTTTTGTTTTTTTTCCTAATGTACGATTGCTGCAAAAGGAGATTAAGTTGCAATAGAAGCTCTGAAGATTTCAAAGTTATTCTCTGTGTATTTTCAGGATCCTTATTTCTCTATTTCATCTTTATTTATGTGTTTTGCTCTTACTTGCTGCCCCAGGCCTGCCTTTAGGCCTATGTTTGTTTCACAGAGTTGACTCCATCCCTGCAGGTTCTCTGCTCTGGGAGCTCATGGGGCAGCTGTGAGCAGAGACATCTGTGGGTGGGTGGATGAGCTGCTGTAAGCCAAACCCTGGTGGCATTTAAGACTGATGCCACAAAAGGTGCTGGTGCTTCTGGTGGGCAAGTGAAAAGGAACCATCTTGTCGGAGTCCAGGGCATCCCTTTGGATGACCTGGGACCCGAGGAAGAGAATTTGAACCCTGGACAGGAGGGTGTGAAGCCAGTCCAGGGGGGTTGGAGGCCTTGGCACACAGCCCAGGAAGGCACCGAGTTTGATTTTAGTCCATGGGAGAGGCTTCCAACACTGAGAGAGGAATTATAAACCTCAAAGGTGTGGAAATAGTAGCTTAGCACAGCACGGGGTGAAAAATTTTGTTATTTTAGGATTCTTAGCATAGAGGTAAATGGGGGACAAGATGGAGGATTTAGGGTGTTGCCCTAAGTTCCTCTCCTTCTTCCTCATCCTCCATCTTCTGAGGTGGTGATGACACAAAATAGTAAAAAGGGATTGGGTCAAGTAGAAATGACCCTTCTAGTATAGGCACTAGACATTGGCACAAAATAGTAAATAACAGACACGTGGTTATCTGTGTAAGAGCAGAGCAAGGCCCCATGGGCGGGCAGTGGCCTCGTGTCCCAGCCCTGTCCGGGCCTCGGCTGGGTGGGGAGAGAATTCTGAGATATCAAATAATAAACACCATGAGAAACCTGAAAACAAGGCCTTGGAGACTCCTTCTGAGATATCAAATAATAAACAACACCAGAAACCTGAAAACAAGGCCTTGGAGACTCCGCTCTCTTCACACGACGCGGCTCAGGGCTTTTAGAGGGCCAAGGACTTTTAACAACCTGAATCTTGGGTGAGAAACCAAAGCCAAGACCATCTTACGTGTCTAATGGCGACTCCCCTTCCTGGACCTCTTGGTGGGCAGCTTGCAGGAGCGCAGGGCCGGGGTGTCCCTGATGGGCTGTCCCCGGTGCTGGGCGGGCGTGGAGCACGTGTCCTCAGTGCGGGTGCGGTTCCCTTTCAGCCACCTGCGACACGGGGAGAAAGGAAGAGAGTGTTGGGGAAGATGAATCAGGGAAAGCTTATAAATATGATTGCTTAGCAAAAGATTCTGAAAATATGAAACCTATAATCAAAATAGAAATGAAAGCTTGCTTTGAGTTGTAGGATACTGAGCCTTAGTTACTATATAACCTGAAAACAATAGCCCAGCCAGCTGAAGGAGAATCCCTCTTGATTGAACAATACCCTTCTGCTGGCTGAGGGATCCAAAGGTTAATGTAGCAAAAGAGAATAGTCTAAAGAGTAGTTTTTAGAGTTTAAAATATAACACAGTATGGTAATGTAGTAGTTCTTATAGGCTATATGTAGATTCTGTAGGATTTTGTGTCTTGTACTGGTTGGTTAGTGTAAATTGGAATATTCAACACAAAAGGAGATGTATTGTAGCAAGGACCTCGCTCTCTCTGGCTCTCTCTGGCTCTCTCTGGCTCTCTCTGGCTCTCTCTGGCTCTCTCTGGCTCTGTTGCTCCCTTCTCTCTTTGCACCCCCTCTCTTAGCTCTTCCCTCTGCGCTCTGACCCTGCCACCTCTCTCTGGCTCTCTTGCTCCCTCCTCTCTTACCTCTCTCACCTCTTACCCTCTTGTTCTCTTTCTCCCTCTCTCTTTGGGACTTCCCCTCAGCCCAGGCTGGTGGCTGAAGGCAAGGCCCTTCTTACCCACGACCCTTGCAATAAACCCACATGTTCTAGAATGTCTCAGGTCTGCAGAGTTCCCTCTCCCTGTCGACCACCGATTTTCCTACAAGAGAGGAGCTTGAAAAAGGGGCAAACCACTGTTGGAGTCTAGGGCATTCCTCTGGGTGCCCTGGAAGGTAACAGACCTCAGCAGAGAGGCCTGGGGCCTGAGAAAGAGGGGTCTGGGGTCTGTGCATGGGGGTTTGAGACCCTGGCACAGAGCCCAGAAAGACACAGGCTTTGATTTCAGTCCATGGAAAAAACTTCCAACACTGAGGGAAGAATTACAAGCCACAAGGGTGTGAAAACAGTAGTTTAGCACAGCACAGAGTGGAAAATTTAGTAGTTTTGGGTTCTTAGAATGGAGGTGAATGGGGTACAAGCTGGAGATTTTAGGGCGGTGCCCTGGGTTCTTCTTGTTCTCCCTTGGCATCCATTTTCTGCAGTGATGATGGCACAAAGTAGTTTAAGGTGATTGGGTCAGAGTAGAGATGACCCCTTTAGTATAGGTACTAGGCATTGGCACAGAATTGTAAATAATAAGTATGTAATTATCTGTATAAGAGGCAGCGACCTCCCATCATGGGGGGAGTCACCTGTGTCCGAGCTGCTGTGAACATCTTGGCTGGGCACAGAGAAAATTGTAAGATAAGAAATAATAAACACATGAGAAACCTTGAACAACAAGATCTTGAGACTCCGTTTCATTCTCGTGCCGACTCAAAGCCTTCAGAGGGCAAAAAAGACTCACTCAAACCACCCAAACCACCACCTGGATCTCGGGCAAAGAAAACCTAAACCCGAGAACCATGACCATCAGAGGGAAGTGTGGGGAGAAAGCTGCCGAGTGTGACAGCAGTGTGCTGGCATGTTGGGAAAGATGGGACAGGAAAAGCTTACAAACATGATTGCCTAGCAAGAGATACTGAGAATATAAAATTCATAAATGAAATAGAAATGAGAGCCAGCTTTGAGATGGTCAGGAAGATGGTGATTGTAACAAACAATGGGACACTGGGGGACCCAAGGGTGTAGCCCCACCCCACCCTGCCAAGGTATCAGGGAAAAGGTAGATGAGAAGACAGTCTTTAGAGTTTAGAATACAGAGTGATATGGTAATAGAGCAGTTCTCATAGGCTGTATGCAAAGTCTGTAGGTTTTGTATCTCGTGTGGGTTGGTCACTGTAAATTAGAATATTCAACACGTAAGGAGATACAATGTATTGTAACAAGGTTCTCACCCCTTACTTTACCTCTCTTACCTGGCCCACCCCTTACCTCTGACCTCACTGCTCTTACCTTTCCTCGCTTACCCCTACTCTCTCTCTCTCTCACTCTCTCTCTCTTTGGGACTTCCCCTCAGCCCAGGCTGGTGGCTGAAGGCAAAAGGCCCTTTTTACCCACCACCCTTGCAATAAAACCACGTGTTCTCTCAAAAGTGTCTCGGGTTTGCAGAGTTCCCTCTCCCTGCCATCCTCAGATGCTCCTACACTGGCACAGCTCGGGGTCCCCAGGGAGAGCCCGGGGAGCGCTGGGGGGGTGACGGTGCCGTACTTGCGCAGAGGTGCCAGCTGGCAGCTGCAGTGCCAGGGGTTCCTGGAGATGGTCAGTGTCTCCATCTTGTCCAGAGGGAAGTTTCGGGGCAGCTGGGTGAGCCGGTTGTTCTCCAGGTGGGCGGTTTTCAGCGCGGTCACGCCGGCGAACGCGTTGTCTGCAAACTGAAGCGCAGAGGTTTGTGGTGAGGAACGTGGGGTTGGGGAATGAGGACTCCAGACCTGAGGGCCTCTGTTCCAGGCTTTGAGTGTCATAAGAACAAGGCACTGGGACATGTTGGCCAGAGAAGTTGTGAGTGTGCCATGCATGGAAAGTGTTCAAGGCTTCAAGGCCAGGTTGGACAAGGCTTGGAGCAACCTGGTGTCCTTGCCCGTGTCAGAGGGCTTTGGAAAGGCATGATCTTTAATGCCCCCTCCAACCCAGACTGTTCTATCATTCTGTGAAGCATGGGGAGAGCAAGAGAAGAAGCTGTGAACAGGAAGCCTGGTTTGCTCTGTACACTGGCAGCAGGCTGGCAGGATCAAGGGTCATGGAGTCTTCTACAAGGAGAGCTACATGCCAAATCCATGTGGGATTGTCTTTGCAGCCACATCCCTAAATAAATTGAAGTCTGGCAACCCTTTTTATTTTTAAGCCATACTTCTCCATTCTAAATGAAGATATTTTCTGGTATATTCCTTTCTAAGGCTGGAATTCCTCCCAAGGCTTGTTGCCTTGCCTATCCTGGAGTGACTGAAGGAGGGAATGTTTCTGGCCTATGAAGGGGCTGTAGACTTTGGCAGTGCCTGGTGGCTCTGAGTGGAAAGTTACACTTGGCATCTGAGCAATGTAGAAATACAGACAGATTTCCAGCACTTCAGCCTCCTCCATTTTTTCCTCATTTCCAGTGGGATTTTTTTGCAAGGGATGCTGTAAAATTTGTGTTTTCTCGGTTGACAGGGAGGCTTTAAGGTAAAGCCTCCCTTAAGAAAGCTGCCAAAAAGCAAGCCAGGTTGTAGACCTGACTCTGCTGCCCTCTTCTCTCTTCCCTGAGGCCACAAAAATGTCTTCCCTGACATTTTTCATGGTAACTCAAGTTGGAAAGTTGTTGAAAGCAAACCCCTCAACAGGAACTTCCATGGCAGTGATGGATTGGAGAGGATCTCCATGACAAAGCACAAAGCTCTTCTTGGCTATGACAAACCATTTCTCCCCCCTCTCAAAGTGGGGGGAAATCTTTCTCCAAAGGTTGGAGAGGACATTCACTAGGTCTTCCCAAAGCCTCCCAGCCCCAGGACCTGTGCTCCCATTTCTGAAAAGAGCCTTGCACTTTTCATGGACCATCAGGGTATGTTCATGCTTTCTAAGCTGAAAAGCTTGACAGAGGAAATGCACTATTTTAAGCCGTGAACTTTCATCATCTTCCAAATTAAGCACTACTGGATGGGATTAGAGCTTAGCTAGGAGACTCCCAGATCCCTGTAGCTGTTGGACAGTCAGCATTGCTGGCCTTCTCCAAAAAAACTGAGCTGACCTGGGAAGGCAGGACTGTGCTGATAGTGGAGCTGCTCTGAGGGATGCTGGCGTGCCGTGCAGAGGGGAGGGAAGGTTGGACAGTGGTGTTACTGTCTCAGCTGCTCATTCCTCTCCCAGCCCCATGAGAAGAGTTCACATCTGCTGCTAACAGCTGCCCAGCTGCCTGCCAGAGCGTGTCTTTGGGAAGAAAAGGGGGATTTTTATCCCTTATTTAAATGGAGGATTACTGTTATTTTACACTGAATATACAGAGAGGGGTGCCTGTCTCATGTGGAGGTACAAGGAGGGTCCTGGCCTGTGCAACACAACCCTGTGGGGTCTGGTGTGGGTCTGTGATGCTGGGGGGGAATAGGAGCTCTGTGCTGGAGTCCATGGCCTGCCCTTCCTTTTGCTCAAATGTAATTTAGGCTGGGGTAGAACTGCATGTGTTTACACTTGATCAGCTCAAAAATCTTGCAGCCATGCAGGGAAGTGCTGAGGATGGTGTGTTTGTGAAGGAGAAAGAGCTGCAGTCAAGATCCTGGCAGCACTTAGAGCATTTGGTGGTGATTTCCTGGATCATGCAGCCTCTGTGATTAGATGTCTCTTAGCAGTGCAAAGTTCACACGTGGGTTGTTTGGGTATGAGGCCTTTGAGGATTTGAAGGGAAAATGCTGAGCTGGAAGCTTTGTATTTTCAAGCCCTAAAGCTGCAGAAGCCACCCCTATTAGTGCTGATCCCATAAACTGATGTCCTGTTGGGCTGCTGGGGAGGAAAGGAGGCACTGGCTGCACAAGAGCCTTTTAAGTTCTTGTCCACAGGTGGTCACTGTAAAAAAAAGTCCTTTTTGCTGGCTAGAATTGTTAACCATTGCTTCTTGGCCAAACCAAGGATGCTTGTTTCCCTGGAACACCCCAGAGTCTAATTTCTTCAACATGTACCTCTGATATCTCTAGCTCGTACAAAATCATGCTGCAATATTTGACTGAAAGTGCCTTAGAACTGAGTCTACAGAAGTGCTGTCACAGCACCTCTAAGGTCTTGCCTAGTAAGGTCAATAGATCCTTTTCAAATGTTAAGTTTGCCCAGTCCCATACTGGAGAGGTTAATGTTCAGAGTGGACAAGGGCTTAAATATCAAAGTATCACTCAATTGGTTTAGTTAGTGTTGTTCTGCACCTGGACAAGCTGTAATTCCAGTTTTTGAGCTTTTTGGGATGCCATATGCCTTTGGAAACTCTGGTTTGATGCATTTCTTGTAGCTTTCATGTGATCTGCTCATCCCTGTGAGACTGAGTTGTGAAGAAATTATCTTTTTTCATCACATCTTCCTGCATGTGGTGGGTGTTGCTTTGCCATACAGTCCCAACCTGCCTCACCTGGATGCTCTTTGGGCTTCCTGGCAAAGCATCATCCCAGGGAGAACTGTTCTGTTCTGCCTGCAGCACCCTCCTTTTCCAGCCATGGAGAATTCATCCAGGACATCAGGCTGCATCAGGATGCTGTGCTAGGTTCTGCAGCACTGCCTGGCTTTTCAAAGGTCCTAACACAAGTGATTCCCCGAGTGTGATGCTCCTGCCTGTGGATCCTGCTTTCTCACAGAAAAAGGACGGGGTTGTGTTGCCCTTCAGGATACCTGAATGTCCCTCCTCTCCCCCAGTGGGAACAGGGCTCCTTTGTAAGATGCTGCAAGAGTTCCTTTTGAGAGAGCATCAATAAACAAACCTTTCTTTGTAACGTGTTGGGTTGGGAGGCAGCAGGGAAGTGAAGGTCTGTACCCCTACCTGTCTGCAAGGCAGGGCTAAGAAACCAGGACTATTCACAGCCCCTCCAAGGAGTCTCCCTCTCCTGACCTACAGCAGGTACTTGGGCTGAGCAAAGGAGGTAGAGCAGTTCAGCCCTGCAAGGTGGAAGTGCCCTCCACTACAAGGGACACCTCTCAACCCTCACCTTGTTTCTGAGAGTATGGAAGGTTCCTAATTATCCTGGAGCATCCCAGATACCTTTCTCAGTGTCTGGTGTCACCTCCAGCTTGGGAGGGAATGCACTGCCTTGCATCCATCCAGAGGGCTTAATCAACTCCAGATCATTTGGTTTTGCATAAATAACTCAATAGAGGGGTGGAGTGCTCTCTCTCATCCCTCACTTCGGCCACGTCAGGGTGTTGGCAGTGCCTTGCTGCCTGTAGAGCCTGCAGACCTGCATCTCCCCTCTCCTCTGCAAGGGAGGGACAGCAAACCAAGGGCTTTGTAAAGGGGAAGAAAACCAAGTCCCATGTTTCTGATCTGGAGCAAGTGGAAAGAGAAAGGACTCACCTTCTTCAGTTTCATGTTGTCCAGGTGCAGTGTCTGCAGGTATCGCCCGAAGGACTGGAAGGCGTTGTCAGGGATGACCTCAATTGGGTTATGAGAAAGTTTCAGTTCCTCCAGCACTCTCAGTTTACTCATTGCATTCACAGGGTAGCTGCTCAGCTGGTTTTTGTCCAGGTGGAGGACAGCAAGGTTTTCCACATCCTCCATGGCCCCAGGTAGGAGGTTGGTGAGGGAGTTGTCAGAGAGGAAGAGCCAGCGCAGATCTTTAGCCCCGTTGAAGACCCCAGGTTTCAGTTCCTGGATTTTATTGCTGCCCAAGTGCAGGATGAAGAGGTTGACGAGCGGGGAGAGGAGCCCTTTGGATAGGTCTGGGATCTTGTTCTTGTCGAGGTACAGGTAGGTGAGGTCGGAGAGATCATCAAAGGCCCCTGGCTTTATGACACTGATCTGGTTGTCGCTGAGATAGAGGTAGACCAGGCTCTTGAGGCCCCGGAAGGCTCCGGGGGAGATCTCCCTGATCCGTGAGCTCTGCAGGTGCAGGGACACCAACTTCTTCATGTCACGGAAGCCGTTGGTGGGCAGCACGGGGAAGTTGTTCCTCTGCAGGTTGAGCAGCCGTGTCTGCTCAGGCACCTTGGGGATCTTCTTCAGCCCCACGTTGTCACAGATGACGTGCTGCAGGTCTCCGCCGTGGCAGTGGCAGCTGGAGGGACATGCCTGCATGGTGGAGACAAGACATGCCAGCAGGCTGAGGACACCAAGGAGGAAGCCTGACCCATTCATGGTCAGATCTGGAATTAAGTGTGGTGGGAAGAGAAGTGAGAGGAGGAGAGTGATGGGTGGGAGAGAGAGCGAGAGAGAGTAACTGGGTTTGCAGCATACTGAACACAGCCCTATTTATAATGTTATTAAAAAGCAAAATCCCTTCCCACAAACCACAGGCAGCAGCCAGTTGGAAACAACTGACTTTGGGAGCTGACTGTGAGCTTAACCCCTTGGCACCAGGCAGAGGAATGTCCACGGCCCTGCCTGGCCCTGCTGCTGAGTGATGTGCAGAGGCAGTTTTCATCTCTGGAGGAAAATGGGAGGCAAATACTCAGGAAGAACCAATGCAGACCTACTCTGTGGAGACCCTCCCTAGTCTCTGCTGAGCTGAGCAGGGCCCAGATTCATCTGCAGGGGGGAAAACAGTCTGTTTTGGTTGAACACCATAGCAGGGAGCACTGCTGAGCTCCACAGCCAGCTCCTGCTGGAGCTTCCAGCAGGCTCCAGGGTTCTATTTAGCCTCGTCTGGTTTGGGGAGAAGCACCTGGTCCTGTCCTCACAGAGGAAAGTTCCTGATGGGAGGTGGTGTGCCTTTTTCCACTGATTCTAGAGGAGTTTGCCTAACCAGGGATTGGAGAGATATGGGGTCATGCCAAAGGCCAACAGCACTGCAGATGCTCTTGCAATGCAAAAGTTTGGTTGAACACTTCCAGATTTAGGCTGCATTGAAGAGCTGGCCAAGAAAGGGAGTGCAAAGATAGCCTTAATTTCTAATGTGTCTTTTCTTATGAGCAGTTGAGGATAATATGGTCAGGACACCTGGTGCCTTCCAACAAGGGATGGGGCAGCATCTGAGCCTGCAGGGAAGTGGTGGCACATGAGCTGGTGGATATGAAATGCCAGGCAGTGGTGTAGAGGTAGGTGGCAATGTCTGTGACTCTCGAGGCAGGGCTGTGGAAAGGGAAAAGCTCTGGCATTGGTAAAGCCATGGAGAGGTAGCAAAGCAAAAAAATCACTGCTGGAGCTGGGAGTGGCATCAGCCTTGGCTCCTGTCTTAGGGTAGTGGCGGCAAAGGTGAATCAACACCACAAGGGAGGTCCCCTGCTCTCCCAATAAAGCAGGCTAAAGCAAAGCAGTTAAAAGCCCCAGTGCTTGCTTCTGTGAGTGTGAAGAGAGAGATCCAGGGGTTGTGGGGTGGGGTTTGGAACTGGAACATTTTGAACTGATTTCCAGCCAGTTCCTGGCTGCAGCAAACAGCTGAGAGCTGAGCACATAACTGTGAGCTTGTTGAGATTTCTGCTCCTGAGGCTGGCTGCAGAGCCCCAGTGGAGCCTGTGCAGAGGCGAGACAGGCTCAAGAAAGGGAGGAAATCCAAGGGCTGACTTAGGACACAGACTGGCTCATTCACTGAGATTTCTGGGTTTTTCCATTGTTGCAGTGAGGAATCAGCTCCGGACCGAGTTATGCAAAGGGCCTGGCAGCCCTGCTCTGCTCTGCAGCTGTCAGTCTGAGCAGTGTTTGTGCTGCAGGACTAATTTTGGGGGAGAAAATAGGCTTCTGGGGTGGGAATGTGGTTCTGGTGACCCTGTGGCTGATGATGTAACGTGGTGCAAACCAGGCCACGTCAGGCTTTCAGTGTTTGTGATGCCTTAACATGGAGCAGCTCACCTCAGCACCAAGAGCTTCTCACCTCTGGAGAGATGCTCTGACATTGAGAGCTCCAGGCTCCTCCTGGAGGGACCTCATGGTCACTGTAGGATTTAAAACTCTTTGATCAAAACAATGGTATATTTTGGCTTATGCCTGGTTCAGTAGGCAGCACAATGGTCATGCACATGCTTTTCTCTTTGAGTGCCTTGGTCAGACCTTTGAGACAGAGAAAGAGGAGATAGACAGAACCTTCTGTGTTTTACTTCTTTGCCTCTTCAGTTTGCTGTTCCATGATTCTGACAGTGCCTCTGAGTGTGCACTGCTCATAAAGCTCAGGCAGGGAGCTGGGTGAATGATTGGAAAAGAAAAAAAATCACCCTTAAAGCATCATCTTCTATCTACTAGTTGATTTTAATTTTCTCTCTGAGCAGGTTCAACCACTTCAATTTTCACTGTAATCATTTGATGACCAATGCCTGCAGTTATGTTATTTTGTGCAAGAGCAACTGGTGGGTGACATTTAAAACCCTGCCTGTTTCTGCTGGGCACTGAATCTGGGGACTGAATCTGTGCTCCTTCCCTCAGAGTCTGATACTTGGATTTCCCATCCACTTGTAAAAAAAGTCATCTAACAGCTTATTGCTTCTGCAGAGATTTCGGCCAGTGTGGGTCAGGTTGGAGCAAAAAGCTGGTGAGGGCCTTGCAAACCCCATCCATAAATACATCCTTATCCATGTGTATTTCTGGAACTAGACCCTTTTCAAAGGTTAAACTGCTCAAACCTCAAATCTCCTTCTCTTTCTTCCTCTCAGGATAAAATTCCCTTTCTTCCACCCATTATGTTTTCTGGCTGAGACTGCAGATCTGGGGGGACAGGGACACTCTCTCCCTGCAGGGATGTGTGTGCTGTGGCTGTGGACACCAGTGAGACCTGTAGCTTCCTTGTGAAAGTGCTGGGATGTAGCTGCCATGATGCTGCTGTGAGGTGGGAAGCTGTCCCTGCTTCCAGGACTCCCCCCAGCCCTGAGCCTGAAATCGAGTTTAGGTGGAGTCCAGGTTATTATTGGTGTCACAGTGGAGTGGCAAGAGGGAAAAGGAGTATGCTCTTCAGCTCCATTTCTCCAGACACAAATGGTGAATAAAATGAAGTTCTTTCCCTTAGTATTTTTTGATTTCCATGCAGTCCCAGCATGGAAGCACATTCCTGTGGTGGGAGCTGTTTGGCAGCTGGCACCTCTCCCCTGGCTCCTGGCTGTTTGTGTTTTGAGCTGCTGGCTGCACAGCTCTGCTCTTCCCACACCAGGTTTTGCAGCCCTCAACTGGCTAGCAAATGTCCAGCCATCCTCAAAAGCCTGTCTGGGTCCCACTCGTGGGTGGTGTGCAGTCTGCAGGTGACAATGGAGCAGTGTCAGTGTCCCTGTGCTGTGGTCACAGGGAGCTGGGTCCTTGCCAGCTTCCACCTCACACATCCCCTGGGACCAGCACTGCAAGGACACTGCAGAAGAGGCAGGATTATCCCACCACCCTCTCTTCCTTAATTGATTAACACTTCTGCAAACATTCCTGGTGATTTGCAGATGCTGAACTCCCCTCCTCTCCTTCTTGGAGGTGTTTTTGGTGGGCTAAGCAAATAAATACAGTTTTTGAAGCAGTATAAACATAGATTTGGGGTGTTTCTTTGATTCTGGAAGTCTGGAGTGATTTGGTACAATATTGGAGATGGTCTTTCCCATTTTTAATCTTTATTTTTGTAAGTATGAAATCTTCTGGCATATCAAGACAGCTCCACAGTTAAAAGTCCATTGCTCTTTTAAGTCTGATTCTGTAGCTTTTATGGGCTCCAGATCTCATTTCCTGTGACAGTGCAGGCTTGCAATCACCTCCTTGGAATGGCACCAGTGTAGCTGGCCTTGGGGTACAGCCCTCCTCATTTTGGCTGAAGATGAGGACTCAGAAAGTTTCTGGGGGTGCCCTGGAGTGCCCCAGCTCTTGTGGAGATGAGCCCCTGGCTGGGAGTGCTGGGCTGGGAGCAGGGTGGGAGAAGCTGCAAGTTCTGCAGTGTCCCATGGATTTGTCCCAAGGGCAGAGTACACTCCAGGCAGTGTTTGAGGAGCAGTGGTGGGTGGGCAAAGGGGAGTCCCAGAGGCTTTCCTGGGTTCCCCTCTCTTCCAGGCAGCACCTGTCCCAGCAGGAGCATCCAGAGCTCTGAGTTTAGACCTGGATTGCCCTTTTTATTTTAAATTCTTGAAGGGTCCCCATCACTGCAGTGTGGGGGCTACTTGTTGAGCTGGAGGAGGTGATGGTGGGTCCACCTCCTTTCTTCTGATGGTTTTCTTCCACTGTAGCATGGCCTCCACCCACTGATCTGTTGCCAGTTTGGCTCCCCTTTGATGTCCACCCACACTTCCCTTCTGCTGATTCCAGCAGCTGCTGGATGAGGCTCTTGGCCTCTCCTGTGAAGCTCACCCAGCCCTTACAGCCTCTCCCAGCCCTGCTGTGTCCACCCTGTGCAGCACCAGATGTTCCCTAGCATCCCACTGCTCTGGCCAGGGCTCTTGTCCTGGTTTGCAGAGCCTTCTTCTCTTGTGGAGCACCACTGATCCATGCAGGACTTCTGACATTCCCAAATGCTCCCCAGCCATTAGTCCCCTCTGTTCTCAAAATGGAAAATGGTCTCCATGTGGTGACAACATCTGGGCTTGTCCTTGGCCTCTCCATCCCACCTCACTTTGTTTTTGGGGAGGACCTGATGAGTAGGTGATTTCTGTAGCTGGGGAAATGCGCTGTGAGAACATTTAAAATGTCTCATGGAGGCAACAAGATTCTGGACTTCCAGCCATGTGTTTGGTGGGAACTGAGCTCTGCAAATCCATAGGGATGTCACCTTTATCCCCAGATTTTTGCTGTTCCCTTCTCCAATAGCTTTGAGCACCCCAATACCCCCAAACCAGTGGTTTTCTATCTTCACACAACACTTTGTACATTTCCTCTCACTTCTTCCTTTTAATCTCATTTTTCCCAAATGCATTGGCACCAGCACTGGGCACAGCAAAGACCTTTTATCACACTGTGGATAAACCAGTAACTGCCCATGTCTTTGCTGGTTGCCACTGGGCAGCATTTCTGCACTGCTGGCAGGAAGGGGAAAACACTTCCAAGGCTCAAGGCTTCTGCTTGGCCTGGAGAGAAGAGAGGCAGCTTTGACTCCAGACCACGAGGAGCAGCTTGTCCTCACTGGGCAATAACAGGAGATTCATTCCCAGTCTCAGCCTGGGCACACTGGGTTGTCCTTTTGGCCTCCTCCTGAGGCAAAGCCATTCTGTGCCACAGCACAAAGAAGGTGCT
The DNA here is from genome assembly GCA_024734555.1 of Trochalopteron elliotii. Classification (NCBI taxonomy): domain Eukaryota; kingdom Metazoa; phylum Chordata; class Aves; order Passeriformes; family Leiothrichidae; genus Trochalopteron; species Trochalopteron elliotii. The sequence goes on along the minus strand of JANPWX010000467.1, from coordinate 775,006 downwards.
TTGGGCACCTAATATTTTTGGGATCTGTTTTAAGCCCCATCCAAACTGGGACTGTTTGGCAGCTCTCTTGGTGGGGAGAGATGTCAACAGGCTGGTCACCCTTGGAGGTTTGTCCTGCAAGACCTATTTGTTTGTGTCCTGGTGTTTTTGACACAAAGATGGTACTGTTGCTGGGGAAGGAAAGGAGATCTCAGTGTGACATAGGCTCGATGTGATCAGAAGTTGTTTTTTCAGCAGCAAAGTCAGCCTGAAGGTTCAGGAATATTCCAATACAGTCTGGGAAAGTGGGATTTATCCAAAGCAAGGAGATGCATGTCCCCAGGGGACAGGAAAGTTTAGGGTGATCTTGGCAGTGAGCAGCTGAGTGAGGGAAGGTTGTTGCTCAGTTGAGAATGATTTGGAGCTGGCTGTGATGGGAAGGGCTGGGGTTCACTCTGGTGGAGAGATCCAGGACAGACGCACGCAGCACGGGTTTAGGGATAATTAGATCCATCCAGCATGTTACACTGAGAGGGGTTCAAAGGGCCTCTTAGAGGTCCCTGAGCACATCTCTTAGGTTGCCAGTCTGCTTTCTGTTGTTCATTATGCCCTCTTTGAAGTCTGAAAATCCCTATTATTTCATGGTCAATTTGCTGCTTTTTTTCTGAGGCCAATATTGTCTCCAGCAAAACTCAATTTCTGTTGGCTTTAGTTTGGCAGTTCCAGCCCTGCCATCATCATCCTCCAGCGTGGCACAACCACAGGGTGGTGACCAGGAGTATGAAGATCCTCCCTGAGCAGTGCTCAGGTCCTGGCCAGGGTGTCCTCCAAGGAACTCATGCCCTCCTGCAGTCCTGACCTTCTGCTCCAGTCCCACCCAGTATAACCCACCTGGGGTACTGGGGGTACAAATCCCAGCCTTTTCATTACAGCCTTTCAGCAGCAGTTGAATGTGGAGGGCACTGGGTGTTTTTATTGCTGTTGAATGCAGGGCAAAACCAAGGAGCAGAGGGCTGATGTGGCTTGTTCCAAGTTATGCAGTAAATAAGCAGCACAGTTGGGAAAAACCCAGGGTCTTCAGAGTCCTCACTGTCCCCACCAGATCAGCCTGCCTTCCAAATGTTTACTAAAGAGACTGGAGTCTGATTGTTTTTACTTTATTTTTAATTTTTAGATGCTTCCCTCGTCAGGCTGTTTTGCCTGTTCCACAGTGACCAGTATTTGAACAGCACTAGCAGGAAATGTTTGGGAAATGTGCTTTAAAAAACACAGTTCTGCTAAGATGTTCTTTTTATTCCTGGTTTATACAGAGGCTTGGGATTCACAAAGAATGACTCTCTTGTTGGTAGGAGCAAGGCAGGCAGCAGTTTGTTTTGGAGCTGTCCTCGTCATCACTGAGGGCAGGGCTGATCTGGGTGTTGGGGGGGACACTTGTGGTCCTACAGTAAAAAAATGCTTTGCAGTCAATTATATTTTGTATTCTTGTAGTTCCTCTCGAAGGTAAGGGTCCAAGCTGGAATCTCTGCCTCTGGAAAGCTCTGCTTTGACACCAGATACAGCTCCAGTGGAAATTATGGAGCTGATAGTGAAATTATTGGGTGAGGTTTTCTGGACTGAATTACACCAGATGACAAGGCTGAATGATGTTAAGTGTCCCTTTGGGTCATGAAGGCCAGGAATCTTCATGGATATCTCCAAGTTTAAATTGGTGTGTGGGGTTTTGTGAAGTGTTGTTTGATCTGCTGCTGGCAGTGGAGATGTTGGATGGTCCACGTGTCAGATAAGGGTTGGGAAGGACAGCAGTGCTGGCACAAGGGTTTGCTCCATTCCCTGCCTCCATCCCAGGAATACAGCTGGGCAAAGCCATCCTAAGAGGGACATTCCATCTTGGAAAGATCTGGAGCAATATCCTGGTATGTGGCTGTAGAGTGATGTGCTGGTGCAGGCAGGGGAAGGCTGTGACTGGGAAGCAGATGAGGGGTTGGAGGTTCAGGCCCATGTTGCCAGCTGGACCAGTTGGGAAGCCCATTGCTGAGGGTGAGGGTGTTTATGGGGACAAGCCACAGGTCAAGGCATCAATAGCTGGTGTTTGGGGTGCAGGGGACAGTGCCAGGCATCTGGAGGAGCCGGGTGAGCCACGGCACTCACAGCATCATCCTGCCAGGGAGCTGCTTGCTCCTGCTTCCAATTAAACTGCTGGAGTGACCCAGAGAGGCAGCAAGGATTGACTCAGGGCTTGGCTGGGATCCTGGGACCGACACTGCATTTCATCCAGCAGAGTGAAACAAAAAAACAAAGGCACTGGGATTTTTAGTAAGTGTTTAAGGTCTTGGATTTGGGACTGGTGGGTCATTTGATCCAGCCACAGGATTTGTATTAGTGGGTGGGAGAGAAATCCAGTCTGAGCATGAGCTGCTGTGGGTTTGCACCCAGCTGGGAAGTTGTCCTTGTGTCTGGGAGCAGAAGCCTATTCCCAGTTGCTTCTTGGGGGCTGCCAGGCTCCAAGCAGAGCAGTTTGCACCAGATGGTCCCTGCAGCATCCTGGAGAAGTTCTCCTCCAGATTCCTGGATAAAAGCAGGCTCCAGCTTGGATTCACACTGACCCTGGTGCAGTCAACAAGAGCATCAGCCGTTGTGACAGACTGTGCCCAACATGAGATCCTCCAGCAGCTCCAAGCAGTGGAGAGTGCCAAGTGCTCCAGTGTTATTACACACTGTTGTGCACTATAGCAGTCTTGTGTTCAGCTCATTCAGGATATTTTCATCCTTGTTCAACATGCTTCATCACAGTCCTTTGCAAAGCCCCACATTAATTTGGGGCACAGTGCCTGGAGCTGGGTGAGCACCATGCCCAAGCAGTGGCCATGGAGGCTCACCTGGGCATTTACTCTGAAGGAACTGACCAGATCTGGGTGCCAGGGCAATTTGGTGGGTGAGAGTTGTTCACTTGTCAGTCTGGAGAACTGGAGGAGAAATGAGGAAATACTTCCCACATCAGCCCTTTCACAGGGCTCTCCCAGAAAAGCAGCCACAGGTGACATTACTGGGGTGACATTACTCTGAGTGGGTCAGAGACACCAGGGCAGTGCTTCAGCAGCTCCCATTGCTGAAATGCAGCTCCCAGGAGCTGGAGATGCAGCAGCAATCCCAGTGGTGGTGCTGTTGGTGCAGCTCACAGCTGCCCAGGGCACCTCCTGTGCAGCTCCTGCCACCTCAGCCTGGCCACTGAGCTGGGCATAAAGCACTGGAATTTTCCTCTGAGGAGAAGTGACCTTCAGCTGAGGTGGCTCAGAGCCTGTCATGGGGATTAGCTGTGAGGGAGGTTTAGCAGCAAGAAGCTTTTGTCCTGCTGTGAGGCTTTGGGTCTGTAAGGGCAGCTGTGCCAAGTGTTGAGCAGCCTCGTGATGCCCTCGCAAGGGTTACAGGGGCTGATGTCTGCACAAAAGGATCTGCAGCAAGCAGCCCTGCTGCAGGACACACTGTCTGCCACAGAAGTCTGCTGCTGGCTCCAGGGTTTTTCCAAAGGCATGTCCTGTGTTCCCTGAGTTGTTAGAGATGCAAGGTGAACTCAGCACCTTGGCTGCAAGGACACCAAGACAAAGTCAGTTTCTGGCAGAGATGGTGTGGAGTCAACAGGACAGGGCTTGGAGAAGCAAGGGTTGAAAAAGAGGATGGTGAGCCCTGGAGTCCTCCAAGAATAGCAGTTAGGGTGTCAAAAATACATGACAGCCCAAGTGTTGTGGGTGATGGAGTCTGGAGCACTGTGAGGGAGGTGAAGAAGGCCATGGCAGGTAGGTGCAGTGATGCTTTAGCTCCTGTTTCTCCAAGACTCTCTGGCAGAAGTGTCAGGAGGACCCCACCCACAGCCAGCAGAGCAGGGTGTCCTGTGACCTGAGTAGATTGGGAGAACTTCCTCCTCCTCCCACCCCACTGTCCCCTGCAGGCATGACCAGCTTTGTCTTTCCCATGCCTGAAGCTGTGTGGTCCCCTGTCGCCCTGAATTCTCCTGCTTTTCAGTGTTTGCAGTTTGTAGTGAAGATTCTCACGCAGCTTCACGTAAACTATGTACATATTTAGAACTCGTCTATTTTGTTTACATATTTCTCCTCTCAGAGGAAGAATATGATTGATGGTGATGTTCACCAATGAAGTCAAAAAGGTGGCACCCTGTGTAGCCAATCTTTTGCCTTCTGGCCAAAATGTATAAAAGATAAGAGTCAGAAATTAAAATAGAAGCTTTCCTGCCTGACCTTCTGTGTCTGCCTTGTCCTTCGTGTGTCTGAAACTGCCACAGTCCCCTTTCTCCTTGAGACACCTTTCCTCTCCTGTGTTTGCAGGTTGCCTATGGGACCACAGAAAACAGCCCTGTCACCTTCATGGGGTTCCCCAATGACAGCATTGAACAGAAAACTGAGACTGTGGGATACATCTTTCCCCACACAGAGGTGACCATGACCTTCCCCACGTGCTTCAGGTGCTCTGCCAGCAGCAGACCTCACTCCATCCTCCCTGCCTGGTGCTGGTGTCTAATTAAAGCCCTTCTTCTCTTCCAGGCAAAAATTGAGGATCCAGAAACGGGGCAGTCTGTGCCTCTGAACACTCCTGGGGAGATTCAGGTCCGTGGCTACTGTGTCATGCTGGGCTACTGGAATGACCCTGCCAAGACAAGTGAAGTGATCACTGCTGAGGGCTGGTACAAGACAGGGTGAGTCTGACAACAGCCCCACTTCTCCCAGACGGTCACACAGGGTGACAGTGGATGGGGATGCATGGGTGTGTGTAGGAGTGCTTGGCTGGGATTTCCAAAGTAGAGAAAACTATCCCAGTTTATCCCTCTGATCTGTCTGTGACACTTCAGAACTGCTTTTAGCACAGAGCCCTTGGTGCTGAGTGTCCCTGGAGAGGGGGATTGTCACCCTTGTGGATGGAGGGACTGGGCGGGGGTACAGGGCAGGGGCAGGAATTACCACCCCCCTAAGCTCTGGTGCTTGTGTGAGTGCTGCCAATTCCTGTAACAGGAGCTCTTTGATCTCTTCCATGTGTTCAGGTGGCACCTCAGCCATTATCCTCTGATACTACCCTGGCTGGGTGGAAGCATCAGCCATTCTTCCACCCAGCTGGGACAGGACTAGAAGGGTGTTGTCCTTGCAGGGACCTGGGGAGCCTGGATGAGCATGGCTACTGCAGGATTTTAGGGCGTTGCAAGGACATGATTATTCGGGGAGGAGAGAACATCTATCCAGCAGAACTTGAGCAGTTCCTCCACACCCATCCCAAGGTTGAGGAGGTCCAGGTGAGTGGGAGGAGGTGGGGTGAGTGAGCAGCTGTTTTTGGGAATCCTGTACATAAAGGGGATTCCTGCTTGGTTGCTTCTGGGATTGCTGCTTGGTACCTGGTTGTCTTTCCCTGTTTTCAGCATCAAATTCCATGTAATATTGGTTAGCAAGGAGGAGGGAGAGGCTTATGGGAAGTGGCAGGCTGAGCTCCTGCCATGGGGTGTATGGATTGGGGCAATCCCCCTGTGTTTCAGCTGCACATCTGCAAAGCGCCTGTCATTCTTCAGTTTTAAACTGCCTGTCCACTTTCATAGCTCCCTCTGAAATTCTTACTCAGAAAGCAGTCTGCAAGGACAGTTTTTACTGCTAATTGCTCAACTCTGACATCCAGGAAGACTCTTCCAACAAGTCCCTGGAGATGAGGAGTGAGACTTTGTTTCACTCCTTCACAAGATAGCAAAGATTTCCAGGACTGAGCAGCTGCTCCCTGTCTGCTGGGATTGTTCTCCTCCAGGTTTTGTGCCAGACAAGTTTCCCCATAAATAACCTGGTTATTTAGTCAGAGTTCTTCCTGTGCCAGGCAAGCATCTCTCCTTGGAACAGCCCCAGTGCAGATGGGTTGCAAACCAGCCCTGTTTATGTGGTTTCTAGGGCTTTCTGTCACTGCTCTGGACTCAAAAGGATCAACGTGTCCCTAGCAGTTTGAGATACTGGTTCAAGGCAGGGAATGACAGTAAGATTCTTGTGGAATAGTGGGAGCAAACTTTGGAGAGGGCTCAGGCTTGGGAAGGCCATTTCCTGGTGTCACAGGCAGTGCCCTACTAAGATCTGTGATTATAAGGGTTTCAAATAATTCAACCTCATCCCTCCCCTGGGTGGATTTCATCTGGAGATCACAAAGCACTCGTGGCAGCCTACCAAGTCTCCTTGTTCTTTGTAAAACCTCTTGCCCCATTTTTTGGGAGCAGAGGGAGGACAGGTCCATGTTGCATCCACAGTGCTCCAGCACTCTGTGCTATGGGGTCAGGAAACACACCATGGGCCAGCATACAGACCCCGTGGGAGGCCAGGGATGTCCCCAAGGGTCACACTGTCCATCTGTCCCTACCAGGTGGTTGGTGTGAAGGATTCAAGGATGGGAGAAGAGATCTGTGCCTGCATCCGACTGCGGGCTGGGCAGGACTGCACTGAGGAAGAGATTAAAGCTTTCTGCAAAGGGAAGGTGGGTTCCCAATCCTCAGTTTCCTTCCAGACCAGTACACCCAGTGGCTGCTGGGGACTCGTGGTTGAAAGACCATGGATTTAGAGCACTGGGGGACCCAACCCTGACAGTGCCAGGTTGTTCCTTTCAGGCTGTGTAGCCCTTGTTTTTCTCTTCCCAGATCTCACATTTCAAGATCCCACATTATGTTGTGTTTGTGAGCCAGTACCCCCTCACTGTCTCAGGCAAGGTAAGAGGGGGCTGGGGCAGGGCAGGAACCCTGGGTATTCTGTCCCAGCTCCTCTCTGAGTCTCTCTCCCTCCTCTCTGCCCTCTATTCCAGATTCAGAAATACAAGTTGAGGGAGCAGATGGAGAAGCACCTGCAGCTCTGAGACTGGGAAGGCCAAGCAAGAACCAGGATAAATCAGCCCCATTTCAGTCAGCTCTGAGTCTGCTTTTCACCTGTGCCTTGGGCTAAGCAGTGGAGACTTTCCCCCCCTGACATCAGGCTGATGGGCACTTTTAGTCAATAAAACAGAGCACCTTTTTTTCCCAGTTGGGCTTGTTTCTTTGCCAACAGAAATACTGTGGTGTGAGGAATGGATGCTTATTTCTGGAATTCTGTCCAGTTACTGAAAGACCTTAAACTGAAAGGTTTAAACATTTTGTGTGTCTCTGAGCAGTTTGGCTGCAGCCATTTCACAGGAGTTGAACCAAGAATATAAAGTACCCACCAGATGCTCGTAGGCATTTTACTGACACTCTTAAGTCCAAATGCCCTGGCCTGGCTTCCCAGGGTAGGTGATGCCTTTTCTCCTTGGATGTTGTGAGACCCTGGGTCATTTAAGAGAGACTGAACTTGAAATGAGGGGCAGGGAGTTCAGAGAATGAGACTTTGCATTGGAGCTCCCTAAAACTGGCTGGAAAAGCTCACTCAGTTCCCACACCTCCCCCACGTCTTTCCCCTCAAAAAACTTTCTCCAAGGTAGGCATGGTTTTGTTTATTTTTTGTTGTTTTGGACAAGACAGACAGTAAGGTTGTTGCAGAAATACCAAAATTCCTGTCCCATTTGCAGCGTGAAGCAGAGTGTACTGGGAGAGCATTTTATGGGAGTTATTTGGTGTCTCCCAACTGAAGCCTTAAGTTTTAGCTTTCATATTTTTCAGATTCTGTGCTGCCTAAGTATGTAGCTCTGAGTTTCATATTGTCAGTAAGTTCTCTTCACAGGGAAGGTAGACAAAATCTCTTTCCAACTGGAGACCAAGGACAACAGTTACAAGCTTCAGGCTCAAAAGGAGAACTGAAGAGAGCAACAAGGAGGATGGAACTTCATAACCTGAAGCTATAACTGGACAATTAACCCCAATATGCAAATGGACCAAAACATATAAAAGTGTGAAACCTCATGTCCATTTTGTGACCATTTGGGTCCATCTTGGGTGTAGCCCTGGCCAGGCTCTTGTACTGCCCAAGGTGTATCCTTTAAGGCCTTTCAATAAATACTGACTTTATTCTTGTAGCTCTGTCTAGTTTCTGTTCCACGTCAGCCTTCTCAAGGCATCACAACCACAAAACACTGCTGTGAGAAGAGAGACAGCAGAGCTCCTCTTTGCTGGCACAAGTGTCCCACCCCAGCTGGAAAGCAGAAAATGTTGCTGCCAGCTCTCGCTGCCCTCCCACTGTCTCCCTCCTGCTTCCTTTCTGAGCAGAACTAAGGCTGGGCCCCCTCCATGCTGCAGCTTCCTCCAGGGGGTGGAGGGCACGTGCAACAAGGAGAGAGGGAAAGCATCAGGGAGGTCTCAATCCTTCATCTCACAGCTGGACTGTGGGCTCTACCCATGGAAGGACAGTGGGGTCAAGTCCCCCTGTCCATGTCTGCACTCTGAAAGAAAAGACATGGATGGTTGCTGTCAGACTCCTTCTGTACAATGTCTTTGCAGCAAGTTCCTCTCCTGTTCCCACTCTACTCACCGGGCTGGTTTCAGGACTGATCCTCCCACGTTTCACTCAGGTCTCCTCCCTCCCCTGGTTACCTCTGTAGCCTTCCTTCCCGAGGGAAGAACTGTTACCTGCATGACAGCAACTGTAGCCAGGGACCTTGGGGACACAGAGGGCCTCTGTGACTGATGTCTAGGGAAGGACTGTTTGCCTTCTTTTGCTTCCCACAGCACTAACCCAGGTGCAGGACAGGCCTGCAGTGAGTAGAGCTTCTCCTCCCATCCCTGATCAGTATCTCCACCCTTGGCATAACCCCTGCTCTGCCCACGGGTGCCCCATGTACTCACCATAGATGGGGGCCAGTGGGTAAGAAATGAAGGTGACACCAGCCCTGGCTGGTGAGGACAGACACACTGCTGAGAAAACCAGTGAGTCCTGGTCACAGCCAGCACAGGGGAAACAGTCCCTGCCACCCCACTCCTGCTGCTGTTCTGGGAGTGGGGCAGTACCATCCATGGGTCTGAGCCCTGGCAGAGCCTGGTCTCAGGGAAGCTTTCCCTCCCATCCCATGCCTTCCCTATAGCATATCCAGCCCTCCCCAGCCAGGACACCTTGCGCGGTGCCCCACGCCCCTTCCCAGCCCCTGGGATGATGCATCCCTGCCTGTAAATACTCACGGAAGAGGAAAAGCTGGCCCTTATGGCTGGCAGTGCTGTCTCAGAGTGTGCAGTGCTCCAGGCTCGCTCCGTGGCTTCTGTCCTGCCCGTGCCTGAGTCCCGCTCTTACAGTCCTCCCTGCCTGCTCGGAAACTCCCCGGAGTGGGAAGGTTACATCAGAGGTGAGTTACGCCCAACTATGCGTTTTTGGCCTGGGAACAAGAGTCTGCAGTCACAGCCTTTGTCAGGGGCACTTCAGAGCTCCTCGTGACTATTAATAGAGACAACTACTAACATCGGGATTCGTCAGATGCAGGTTTGCACAACCCTGAGTGAGGACAGGCCACCTTCTGCCGCCGAAATGCTGGAAAACCCTTCCCGGCCCCAAGGAGCAGCCGGGGAAGGATGCGGGGACAGGTCCCAAACTTCGTTCGGACCGTGCGTGTGGGGACGACACTGGCCCTGGCATCCCCGGCAGCGGGAGAGGACAATTACTCCTGTATTCCCGGCTCCGGGGTAGGACATTAACCACAACACCTCCATCATTCACAGCGAGCACGCCCCGCACAGCCCCGTTGGAAGCGAAGGGCTTTGCTCCCGGTCCCTCCCCCGGACGGCGCGCCCCGCCCCGGCCCCGCGCACACCGGGGGCGGCCCGC